>CM056833.1:5124526-5422026 GCA_029853015.1 Chelidonichthys spinosus
AAAAATACAGAAATCAATAAATACATAACATAAATATGATACCAACACGTGAAATACATTCATTGAATGAATGTATTTCACTTGTTTCTTCCTCAGCATGATGATGCGACAGGAAGTGCCACATCCAGCCACATTACGCGCGTTTCCAATCATGCATGCGCATGCATTTGCCTCGCAAAACCAGGCATTCTGGGAAAAAGACGTCACAAATGCTGGTGATAACTTCCCTTTGCGACATGTCACATGACTTTAAAAACTTGCGGTATCTCCAGGGTACCTCCCTTCAGTGTGCGAGTTATACCACGGTGTCCGGGGGAGCCGGGGCTGGGGGCGGGCGATCATTTTTTTTTTTTTTTTTTTGGAGGGGGGCAAAGTTTAAATGCTGATCCTGTCATTAATAGCAACAGCATATGCCTATTATAAAGAGAAAATCCGTTGCACGCACACCCAGCGAGTTACGGGGGAGCAGGGGGAGCCATGGCTCCCCTGGTGGCCACCTGAGCTCCCCTGGAAACATGATTTGTGAAATTTGGGGGGAGCTCTAAAATATTGATATGATTGCCAAATTAATTATATTTTGGCCATGGTTTTCCCTCAAAGGTGTAAAATAAGAGAAATAAAATTGTATTTTTAGTCCGTGATTCATGAAAAAAGTGTTGCCTGCTTGCACGTCGGAGGCGCTTGAAGCGTGGGGGCGCTGCCTGCAGGCCGCAGCTCCACGTGAACCCACTGCTCACACGCGCTAAAGGTTAAACCCGGTCCAGGTCTCCAGGTAGACGGAGGGGATTCCTTATAAATAATATTGTACATAGACCTATGGTGTGCGTGCAACGGATTTTCTCTTTATAATAGGCATATGCTGTTGCTATTAATGACAGGATCAGCATTTAAACTTTGCCCCCCTCCAAAAAAAAAAAAAAAATTATCGCCCGCCCCCAGCCCCGGCTCCCCCGGACACCGTGGTATAACTCGCACACTGCGCACACCATAGGTCTATGTACAATATTATTTATAAGGAATCCCCTCCGTCTACCTGGAGACCTGGACCGGGTTTAACCTTTAGCGCGTGTGAGCAGTGGGGTCACGTGGAGCTGCGGCCTGCAGGCAGCGCCCCCACGCTTCAAGCGCCTCCGACGTGCAAGCAGGCAACACTTTTTTCATGAATCACGGACTAAAAATACAATTTTATTTCTCTTATTTTACACCTTTGAGGGAAAACCATGGCCAAAATATAATTAATTTGGCAATCATATCAATATTTTAGAGCTCCCCCCAAATTTCACAAATCATGTTTCCAGGGGAGCTCAGGTGGCCACCAGGGGAGCCATGGCTCCCCCTGCTCCCCCGTAACTCGCACCCTGCCTCCCTTCGCATGCTTTTCTCTGCAGATGGTCTGAAATAAGTTCGGACATAAGACACTCCCCTCAACGGTGCCCTAGTTGGTTAGAATTATCACGTGGTATTTCCCACGTGAGAAAATTCCTCAGCCTCCGTCAACAAACAAAAACTCGTCATAAACACGTGAAGTTCTCACCACGCCAAGTCGGACACAGGTGCACTTCACGGACTTTTTTTTTTTTTTTATTTAAACTTTATTAATAATTGTATACATAACAAAAACAATCGTGCAAGGGGAAACTTCACGGACTTTGCACAAAGAATATGGCCTGCCCAGTGACGCTGGCTTTCTTCGTCGCTGACGAACTCGAGCCGAGGCATTTCAAGTCCCGTTGTTGACGGAGGCTGAGGAATTTTCTCACGTGGGAAATACCACGTGATAATTCTAACCAACTAGGGCACCGTTGAGGGGAGTGTCTTATGTCCGAACTTATTTCAGACCATCTGCAGAGAAAAGCATGCGAAGGGAGGTACCCTGGAGATCCCGCGAGTTTTTAAAGTCATGTTACATGTCGCAAAGGAAAGTTATCACCAGCATTTGTGACGTTTTTTTCCCAGACTGCCTTGTTTTGCGAGGCAAATGCATGCGCATGCTTGATTCCAAACAAGCCTATAGTCAAAAAATAAGGTCCTAACTCCTATTCCTAACTCCTATTCCTTGACCTCTGGGGAAAACGTCACGGGGTTAAGGAAAGGCGATAGGAGAACGACTTAGGAATAGTCAACCGCGGTGCTCAGAGAATCCGACCGGACTTTCACTAAGCTACGTCATTATAACGCGGCCGCTGATGATTGACAGCTGATGATCGGCGCCGGCGATTGACGTGCGTCTGTGCTGGAGAAACTACAATAATGGACTACAAAAAGCGCATCGTCCACTTCTCCACATGTTGGTTTTGTACACAGCTGGTTCACTGACCGGCTTCAGGTCCAGCAGCTCCTCCTTCCTGTTTGACGGTTGCTTTATTTACGTTTCATTTGTGGTTTTAGTTTCGTTTTTGTCAAGTTTGTAACATGATTGAAATAAATCAAATCAAATAAAAACATTCGATTATTATCACTGTCCACACACATTTATCAACACTATTCCAATTACTATATGTCTGCATGAAAGTTAATGTTAAATATGTAAATGCACATATCGTTTGTTTTCATCAACGGCCGAGGTGTGTGGCACTTTAAATGTTGCTCGCGCAAAGAATTGTGGGTCGGCGTAATCTCCTTTCCTATTGCATAGGAAGGTCTGTTGCATCCGATGCTAAAGGAGCTCTGAAAGGAAGCATTGGAGCTCCTTTCCTTTGCATTTAGAGAATTCGAACAGCTCTTATCATGGCGGCCACTTGTTTACTTCCGGGTCACTTCTTCAGTTAGGAACCTTCCTAAGCAAAAAAGACCATTCGACTGCACCCCACCACTCTTCAGGAACAGGAAGTAGGCCTATCACTTCAGGAACAGGAAGTATCTCTTCAGGAACAGGAAGCATCTCTCTTCGAATGAAAACCTGGTTATGGATGTTATTTTCCATTTCTGATAACAGAGCCCCCCTCAAAGCTGCACGCTAAAGGCCTGATTATGCTTCCGCGTAGTGATCACGCAACGGCAACGCAACGGCGACGCAGTTGCTTGGAGACCGTGATGGTTCTGCGTTGGGTTTACGTGTCGAAATGCAATTCAATGCCACACCGGTAAAGGGCGCTATGTTTTTTGTAAAGACTGACCGACCGACCGAGACTCTTGACGTATATCGTCGTTAGCCTCGTTATAGCGTATTTGTTTACTTTCCGGCTTTAAACATCCACAATTTTTCAGAACCTGGTGTTTTATTTCTTTGTGCAAAAGCGACAAGGTGCAAACAATAAAACGAGGTGAAAACAATAAAAGTAGCCTTTTAAAAGTTTAAATGGCGGTGTTTATAAATGGAAACCGGATAGCGGTCTCCAGCGGATGTAGTTAGCGGACCAATCACAGCCGATGCCGCTGCGTTGGTGTTGCGTTGGCGTTGCGTCGCCTCGACGCGCGTCGAGGATTTTTGGGAGGCACACGTCAGGCCCTTGCGTCGACGCAAGGGGGGTCCGCAAGGACGTAAGGGGTCCGCAAGCTCCCTTGCGTTGTGTCGACGCGGAAGCATAATCCAGCCTTAAGTACTTGTACTCCCTCCAACGGTGAAAGTACTACCTCAAAGTGTTGACACGGCGTTTCATTTTAATGCCTTAGTGGTTCAGACTCCGGTCTGGTCGGCTTATTGAGTTGAACTCGGGCTCATGTGGGAATATTCTTTACCGCCGGCGAACACCTCGGGGCAGCCAATCACAACGTGTCTATATGTCGCCGGTTCCATGTCAGCAGGGAGACGTCCCCCTCCCCCGAGCGTTTATCACTTTAAAGTAAAATCTGCAGTTTTATTTAGCTTTTTTTTTTGTCAAAAAATAAAGATCCTTATTTTTAAGCCGTTTTAAAATCTTAAAAAAAAAACACACAGCGTTGGTTTCCACCTGCCAGCGAGCGTGTCATCCGTGTGATTACGGACTGCTGCTCCATACGGTCAGAGGTGGGAATTGAACTGGTGGCTGTCAGACGGGGGAGGGGGAGGAACGGGTTCCCCACTATAATTTATAAACATAAAAAAGGGAACTTTGTCTCCATTTTCTTTTACAGCTCTGATTAAAGGCTGTGTCGCCGTGTCATACCTATGATTATGTCTGCTGAGGTGTGTGTGTGTGTGTGTGTGTGTGTGTGTGTGTGTGTGTGTGTGTGAGACCAACGCATCACGGTGCAGCGAAGCTCGACAACATTAATAACAGCTTCATCGGCCCCGTTCCCTTCCAGGGGCTTCGGATTGATTTTTTTTTTTTTTTTTTTCAGAGCTTCGATCTCAACCGATCGATTTTCCCGAGTTTGTTCCGAAGGTCACCTGGTGCTTGTTTTTACTGAGAATTAATTGCAAAGCGTGTGTTGAGGATGCTGTTTTTGTGTTTCCTGTTTTATTTTGTTGTTGCTTCTTGTGTCGGATGTTCCACTTCCTGCCCGGCCTTCATCAGCTACACCTGCGTCTCATCAGCCGCTCGTTTATTTAAACCCCCATCTAGTCTGGTTCCTGGTCCGTCCCACGTCGTCTTCCCTGTTCCAAGGCTTCGACTGGATGATTTCCTGCATTGACTCGTAAGCCGTGTTTGTGAAAGATGTACACACACACACACACACACACACAGACACACACACAAATGAAATCAACACTTACAGACACCAAGACGTTTAACAAGGGATTCAAAAAAGGACTTAGAAAAGTTGATGTTTCCCAAAGAATTCATGTTTTTTTCAGGGCGTTTGTAGATAGTTGGATAAATCACTCCTTGAGTCACTCTAATAGGCTAACAATGTCCCCCAGGCTTTATGCTAAGCTAGGCTAACAATGTCCCCCAGTCTTTATGTTAATCTAGCCTAACAGTATGCTAAGATAGGCTATCAATGTCCTTTATATCTATGTTAAGCTAGGCTAACAATATGCTAAGATAGGCTATCAATGTCCTCTATATCTATGTTAAGCTAGACTAACAATGTCCTGCAGTCTCTATGTTAAGCTAGGCTAACAATATGCTAAGCTAGGCTAACAATGTCCTCTAGTCTCTGTTAAACTAGGTTAACAATATGCTAAGCTAGGCTAACAATGTCCTGCAGTCTCTATGTTAAGATAGCCTAACAATATGCTAAGCTAGGCTAACAATGTCCTCTAGTCTCTGTTAAACTAGGTTAACAATATGCTAAGCTAGGCTAACAATGTCCTGCAGTCTCTATGTTAAGATAGCCTAACAATATGCTAAGCTAGGCTAACAATGTCCTGCAGTCTTTATGCAAAGCTAGGCTAACAATGTCCTGCAGTCTTTATGCAAAGCTAGCTGAACTTGAATATCGACCATGCAAATATCTTTTCTGTATCATTTATAGTCTTTGGTTTCTCTCTGACAAAGAGGACATCTTCCTCTTCACACCCCCCCCCCCTCCCTCTCTGTGACTTCTGACCTTTCATCTCTCGCCTCGTTATTAAGAAGTTGTCACATTCGCTCGCTCGCCGCCTCCCGCCAACCCATCAACAGTCAATGTTGTTTCCCATCAGCCCCGTGACAGTTTCCATGCTGAAGTCCACACAAGGTTGGACGTGATGTCATCGCGTTGACAGTTTAATTCTGGGTTCATGTGCTGAAGATGGAGAGAGACTCTGATCCCAGAGGCATCGGTGGCGTGGTGTACTTTCACGTTCAAGTACATTAAATGTATACTGCACTTTAATCCATCCAGCATCACAGGCTTAAAGCTATCGCTGCGGAAGAATAACTGTGGGATTCTGACTCAAACTCACATCCATCGTTGTCTTGTATCTCTGTGGTAGATTCCATCTTTGTAGTCTTTTTACACGTCGTTCTGTACTCATGTCTTATTGTGGTAGTATGCATGGTAGTTAGCATGGATGGATGGATGGATGGATGGATGGATGGATGGATAATTGACGATGGATCGATGGTTGATGGATGGATGGATGATGATTAATGGATGGATGGATGGATGGATGATTAATGGATGATTGATGGATGATGGATGGATGGATGGATGATGGATGGATGATTGATGGATGGATGGATGGATGATTAATGGATGATTGATGGATGATGGATGGATGGATGGATGGATGATTGATGATGGATGATGATTGATGGATGGATGGATGGATGATGGATGGATGATGGATGGATGATTGATTGATGGATGATTGATGGATGATGATGATGATGGATGGATGGATGATTGATTGATGGATGATTGATGGATGATTGATGGATGATTGATGGATGATGGATGATGATTGATGGATGATGGATGGATGGATGAATGGATGGATGGATGGATGGATGATGGATGGATGGATGGATGGATGGATGATGGATGGATGGATGGATGGATGGATGGATGATTGATGGATGATTGATGGATGATGGATGGATGGATGGATGGATGGATGGATGGATGGATGATTGATGGATGGATGGATGGATGGATGATGGATGATGGATGGATGGATGGATGATGGATGGATGGATGATGGATGGATGATTGATGGATGATTGATGGATGATGGATGGATGGATGGATGGATGGATGGATGGATGATTGATGGATGATTGATGGATGGATGGATGGATGGATGATGGATGATGGATGGATGGATGGATGATGGATGGATGGATGATGGATGGATGGATGGATGGATGGATGATTGATGGATGATTGATGGATGATGGATGGATGGATGGATGGATGGATGGATGATTGATGGATGGATGATGGATGATGGATGGATGGATGATGGATGGATGATGGATGATGGATGGATGGATGATGGATGGATGATGGATGGATGATGGATCTTGCTGCTTGGCTCTGCTCCCTCCTCTGTGTAATTAGCGAGGCCATGAAAGGAGAGAGCGGCGTCTCTCAGCGCCGGTGCTTCAGCTCAAATCTAATTTGAGTGAAAAATGGCCGTCCAGCTGTTCGGTTGACGGCACCCGACCAAAACACGCCGCTCTTTCAGTGTAGAAACATCGGCGGCCATCTTCATCTGCACATCAATGGCTGCTGAGCGGAGGCTGAGCGCCGCGCTGGGTAGTAATTACAGCGTGTGTGTGTGTGTGTGAACGAAGACAGAGAGAATGAAGGTATTGAGGCTGCAGTGATTGCGGTGAGAGGGAGGGGAAATGATTCTCTCTCTCTCTCACTCTCTCTCGCCCCTCGTTCTCTTTGTGTCGTCAGGCAGGATGAGATGAACTGGGAGTTAAATACCCCCCCCCCCTCCCCTCAAATCTATTATGCAAACAGAAGTGGTTAATTGTCCACATATTTGCATGCAGCGGGTAAATGAATTATACAAGGGCCCGTCGCTTAGCAACTGCCTGGGGGGGGGGGGGGGGGGGATGACATGAGGTGTCACCAACAGCGATCAGATGACAAAAGTTGTGATCACTAGTAGTACTGGTAGTAGTAGTACTCGTAGACAAAGTACCAGTAGTACTAGTAGTAGTCAAAGTACCAGTGGTAGTAGTAGTACTATATTAATATTAGTACTAGTACTACTGGTAGAACCAGTAGTAGTAATATTAGTACCCGTAGTACTAGTAATAGTAGTAGTAGCAGTAAAATTGTACCTGTAGTTCTGCAGTTCTAGTAGTAATAGTAGTAGTAGTAGTAGTAGTAGTAGTAGTAGTACCAGTCGTACTAGTACTAGTAATATTAGTAGTAGTAGTAGTAGTAGTAGTAATAGTAGTACCCATAGTATTAGTAGTTGTAATAGAACCGGTAGTACTAGGACTAGTAGTAGTAGTGGTAGTAGTACCTGTAGTATTGTAGTAGTAGTAGTAGAACCAGTAGTACTAGTAGTAGTAGTGCTAGTAGTGCTAGTAGTAGTAGCAATAGTAGTACCTGTAGTGCTAGGAGTAGTAGTAGGGAGATGACAGAACGTCCCTAGGACAAGTAACAGGAAGAGGAAGTAAAAAGCAACAGAGAGGAAAGCAAACAGGAAGTTGTCACTTGTTGACATAAACAGCAACAACAACCAATAATTAGTTGATTGCTGACCTCTGACCTCAAGAGTTTGAAACCGTTTTCAGTGGCTCCATTGGCACGAATGGAATCTGAAATTCAGTTTCAGCATCAGTCGACATCCTTCGCTCTCCGGCAGCGTATCTGCAGGTCCTTGCAGCTCTCTGCAGGTGTCTACGGGTCTCTGCAGGTCTCTGCATGTCCTTGCAGGTCTCTACAGGTCCCTGCAGGTCTCTGCAGCTCCCTGCCTGGTTCACAAGCCTCATCACCGTCAACACCGCCACTCTTCCTTTCCCTCTAATTGGCTCGGCACCCCAATTAGCTCAGGCTGTTAGCACCTGCAGCTCCCGCCGAAAGACAAACGGCGTCGACTTCCAGGCCCCGACAATTAATCATTATTAGGGAGGAACAACACCAGAGCATTGTGGGACTTTTGGTTTGAGGTGTAACATTTTTTTTCCCGTCGTTGACGCAGAGTGTTTCAGGTGTCAAACAGTGTTGAAACGTGAGTCACTTAGCGGTGTGAAATATGAATTATGGAGAAAAGAGTTATAATCACGTTGCTGGTGACAAAAAGCCACTTAGTGATAAATTTGACAGAATCAGCGGCTGTGTGAACGACGACGCGGCGGTGGATCGAGAGGCGAACGTTGCTGATCCTTTCACTGCTCTCGTGCACCTTTTTATTAACTCACATCGTCTGACTGATTAACCGCCGCCACAGCTGGAGGAACCAGAATAAAGTATTGATATGTGATTAAATATCAATAACCAGATGAAAAGGATGCTGAAATAACTCCATCATGATGGGGATCCGTAAAAAGTGTTGAGTCATGCTTTGTTAGGTCTGTCTGCAAGACCACAAGATAACTACTTTTAAAACGCTGGTTTTCTGAATGGAGTCTGGTTGATGGTGCTAGGCTACGCTAACATTGTAGCTGCTCCATCAACACTCCAAATAAGGTCATCTCGACATAAATACAGCAGAGACCTTGTTGTTTGGACCACAGACAGTCTCTGGTTCCTCCACATAGTCTGGTCTGGTCTCTGCACTAATGTGGGCTACTATCTAGACCTCTGGGGGACCACAGACAGTCTCTGGTTTCTCCACATAGTCTGGTCTGGTCTCTGGACTAATGTGGGCTACTACTGGGACCACAGACCCAGGTGGTTGTGTGTTGTGTCCGTTTGTCGTATTATTGCATGACTGCTTGATTCAACTGAATGATTTATAGTGAGGTGGGGATGAGCAAGCATCAGGAGAGGGAGAGAGAGAGAGAGAGAGACCGTGTTAGCTCGTAGGAAGGAAACGATTTCCTGTTATGTTCACATATTTAAAACAGCTGAACTCCTCGTTTACACGTTTCTGCTGTCAGACATGAAGTCAACGTTTTGAATGAATGAATGTTACAGCACCAAACTATCTGCTGTACCATAGTTTGTCACAAATATTAATAGTATTGTTATTATTCATTTATTATTTATTTGGATATTGTTATTGCTGTTTTTATTTGTATTCGTTACTTATTTACTCATATTATTATTGTTGTTGTTTTATAAGTTAGGATCTGTCTTAATTGCCTATTTCCTGTCTTCATCACCTACTTCCTGTCTTCATCCTCTACTTCCCATCTTCATCACCTACTTCCTGTCTTCATCCTCTACTTCCCATCTTCATCACCTACTTCCTGTCTTCATCACCTACTTCCTGTCTTCATCACCTACTTCCCATCTTCATCACCTACTTCCTGTCTTCATCGCCTACTTCCCATCTTCATCCTCTACTTCCCGTCTTCATCACCTACTTCCTGTCTTCATCACCTACTTCCTGTCTTCATCCTCTACTTCCCGTCTTCATCACCTACTTCCTGTCTTCATCACCTACTCCCTGTCTTCATCCTCTACTTCCCATCTTCATCACCTACTTCCTGTCTTCATCGCCTACTTCCCATCTTCATCACCTACTTCCTGTCTTCATCACCTACTTCATGTCTTCATCCTCTACTTCCCGTCTTCATCACCTACTTCCTGTCTTCATCACCTACTCCCTGTCTTCATCCTCTACTTCCCATCTTCATCACCTACTCCCTGTCTTCATCCTCTACTTCCCATCTTCATCACCTACTTCCTGTCTTCATCACCTACTTCCCATCTTCATCCTCTACTTCCAGTCTTCATCACCTACTTCCTGTCTTCATCACCTACTTCCTGTCTTCATCCTCTATGTCCCATCTTCCTCACCTACTTCCTGTCTTCATCACCTACTTCCCGTCTTCATCCTCTGCTTCCGGTCTTCATCACCTACTTCCTGTCTTCATCACCTACTTCCTGTCTTCATCCTCTACTTCCAGTCTTCATCACCTACTTCCTGTCTTCATCACCTACTTCCTGTCTTCATCCCATTCTTCCAGGTTAAATGAGCTGCTCACTAGCAACACACCCACCCACACACATGCACACACACACACACACACACATGCACACACACACACACACACACATAGTTGATGGTTGAGTTGCATTGTGGGTAATGAGGAGAATGTGTGGAATGAAACGGATGATATTTCTGGTTCTGCTGCATCGATTTTGAGTAATTAAGAGACCCACAATGGGTGGGCTACACACACACACAGTATACACACACACACACACACAGGGTCATGTGACCGTGTGTTAATCCGTCCGTGTTGTTTTTCTCTCGCCGGTTGAACCTGCTGTGACCTTTGATCTGCTTACACTGTAACCAGCAGGTCAAATACTGTTGAGTAAAGTCTGTACTATGTGTGTGTGTGTGTGTGTGTGTGTGTGTGTGTGTGTGTGTGTGTGTGTGTGCGTGTGTGTGTGTGTGTTGTGTGTGTGATCCCCCCAGGCTTTAATTCAATCTGTAAACTCTTCTGTATGTTTGTGTATCAGCATCTCACACACCACCTCCTCCTCCTCCTCCAACCCTCCCTCTCCTCCACCTTTTAGTCTCATATTTTCTCCTCCTCCGTCCTCAGTAACTCCTTTCTTACTTTCTCTCCTCCCTCTTTTCCCCATATTCCTCATTATCTTTCCTCACTCCCCTTTACTCCTCTCCCTCCTCTCCTCCATCCTTCCCTCCCTCTTCCTCCACCATTTTCCCTCCATACCTCTTCTTACTCCTCCTTTTAAGTCACCTTTCTCCCTCCCTTTCCTCCCATCCTAACCTCTTCCTTCAACCTCCTTTTCCTCTCTCTTCTTCTAATTCCTCCTCCCAATACCCTCACCCCCTTGTATCCTCATTTGCTCCCCCTTTCTTAATTTCTTCCCCTTTTCCTTTCACTCTTCGTCTTTTTCTCCGCCATTTACTTACCTTCCACTCTTCTCCCTCTTCTTATCTTTATCTCCTCCTCCCCTCACTCCTCCCTTCATCCTCTATTTTTCTTCACTCTCTCCTCCCCTATCCTCCCTCTTTTCCTTCCTTTCATTCCTTTGTCCACTCATCCTGCCTCTTCTTTCCTCCCTCCTTTCCCTCCCTCCCCTGCTTCCCTCTACTCTACCCTCCCTCCCTCCCTCACCTCTCTGCCTCCCTCTCCTCCCTCCCTCTCCTCTTCTTTCCTCACTCTCCTCCCTCCCTCTTTTCCTCCCTCTCTCTCCCCCTCCCTCTCCTCCATCTCCTCCCTCCCTCTTCTCCTCCCTCTCCTCCCTCTCTTCCCTCCTCTCCTCCCTCCTCTGCTCCTCCCTCCCTCTCCTCCTTCCTCCCTCTCCCTCCTCCCTCCCTCTCCTCTCCTCCCCCTTCCTCTCCTCCATCTCCTTCTTCCCTCCTCTCCTCACTCTCTTCCCTCCTCCCTCCCTCCCTCCCCTCTCCCTCCTCCTCAGCGTTGCGTGCTAGCTGCTCTCCTCTCCATCCGGCTCGCTGCTCTGATGTTGACTCGTTGTGACATTTTACACTGAAACTACTTTATGGAATCAATATTAAATTCACAGCCTGCGACATGAGGGCTAAACACACTGGCAGTGTGTGTGTGTGTGTGTGTGTGTGTGTGTGTGTGTTAGCAGACCGGACTGTTCATTCATTCATGTGTGAGTATTAAGTGTGTTTGTGTGTAAAGAAAGAATGTGCAGTTGTGGTTGTGTGTGTGTGTGTGTGTGTGTGTGTGGATATGGATGTTCATTCAAGTGTGTGAGAGGGCGAGAAGGCCTCTGTGTGTGTGTGTGTGTGTGTGTGTGTGTGTGTGTGTGTGTGTGTGTGTGTGTGTGTGTGTGGTATCCTGGGGGTGAATTAGAGCAGAGGCAGTCATGTTTGATAGCAAGGTCTCGACATCGATGAAAACACTCTAAAACGGCACGCAAACTCTGAACGAGAGGGAAAAAAACAGTCGGGGGGTGAGGAAGAGAGGAGGTAAGAGGGAAGGGGGAGATACAATGACAAGACAGGAAGGGTGAGGTACAAAATAAAAGGAGGGAGAAAACCAAAAGGAAGCAAAAGAGAAGTGAGGAAAGGGGGGGGGGGAGTAGGGAGGAATAAGGAGGGAGGAGTAGGGAGGAAGGGGGGAGGGTAGATCATAACATCTCCAAGCCCTTTTGTTGTAGTTCCTCCTGTAAGTCTATAAAAACATAATTCTCTTCAACAGTTCCAAACAAACAGGAGGTGATACTGCTGCAGTCGGGACTATTTTCAGCGGCGGATGAATCCACCCCTTTTTAAACGACGATGCCCGGTTTGTGAATGAAAATTAAATATTATCCACACTGTAGATGAATATAAATATTATACACACTGTAGTCAGGGACTCATGCTCGTAAATTAGCATTAATGACCCAGAGAGAGTAAATGTATTCTCCCTGCTGGCCACCAGGGGGAGACTCCTCTCTGATTGTATAGAAGTCCAGAAAGCAGGGGATGCTTTAGGGGGCGGGGCTTACCTGCTGATTGACAGGTCGCTACCAATGCTAATTAGCTACTAAGATGACACTTTGCTGTAAAGTTGACCTTGAATCATGAAGCTAACTTTGTTAGCAGCTCACACCAGAATCCACATGATCTGGATCCATGTGGATCCAAGTAAGGGTGCTGGAGGAGAGGAGAAGGAGGAGGAAGAGGAGGAGAGGAGGAGGAGGAGAAGGAGGAGGAGTGGGAGGAGAGGAGGAGGAGAGCAGGAGGAGGAAGATGATCTGATGAACACAGTACAACAAAGTACAAGTACAATGACGTACAAATACTTCCGTTATAAGGAGAGAAAAAAACTAAAATTGCAGTAAAAAGTACAACATAAACCTCATGGTAGAAGTATAAAGTTGCATGAAATGAAAATACGCATGCGGAGTACAATCACCTCTAAATTGCTCTCATGTACTTGTACTTGTTTGTGCTTGTACTTGTGTACTCAAACTGTGAACTGGAGTGTTTTCGTTTAGTTGCATCGCTTCTTTGTTGCTGCACAAACTTCAGTGTTTCCCATGTGGACACACTGTGTGTGTGTGTGTGTGTGTGTGTGCGTGTGTGTGTGTGTGTGTGTGTGTGTGTGTGTGTGTGTGTGTGTGCGTGCGTGTGTTTCTGCCTCGCTGAGCTGCAGCTGAAGGACGATGTTTCCACCAACTGACTGACAACAACAACACTGTGCAGCAAACAAACATACAAACTCCGAAGTAACCCTGATGATGTCATTGTGATGTCATCATCCGGGTTGGGCCACATTTGGACACTATAAAGTGATAACAGAAAGACGGGAGGTTTGGAGATGAGTAGATGACAGAAAGTAATTCATCTGCAGGGTTCCTCCACCTTCTCCAATGTCAAATTCAAGCACTTCAAGGTGCATTTCAAGGTGCATTTCCATGCTTTTCCAGCACCTTCCAGCTGTGGTAAACTCCATATTTGTATCAATCCAATCCTCAGTATTTAGTCTACTTATTATGTCACCTGTTCATCACATTAAATGAGATGTTAATGTCCTATAAACAACCAACATGATGTTTGGAGGCAGACCTTTTCAAACCTTAAAAACACCACACTAAAGTTCAAGGGTTTTTAAGGATTTCCAGCAACCGTACAAAATGGTGAAATCAGCTGACGAGACGACGAAACAAAATTAATCTGACTGAAACTGCTACCCCCCCCCCCCTAAAGTATGCAATGCATTATGGGAAAATCAAAACAAAATATGGAGGCAGAACCTGAATCGGCTTCAGAGTCCTGTTCTGTTCTGTTATTCCAAACATCGACTCTGGCTGCTAAAATAGAGGGGATTTGGCAGCTGCCCACACACACACACACACACACACACACTCGCACTCGCACTATAATACACACACACACACACACACACACTCACACTATAATACACACACACACACACACACTCACACTATAATACACACACACACTCACAGAAGAGAGACAGCAGCCATTGAAACCTTGACATTGTGGCGCCAAAAGAGAATAAATGTTTTTTCTGTCCTGCTGAGACATTATTCCATTTATACCACTGACACACACACACACACACACTCACTCACACACACACATACACACAGCTCAGACCTCGTGTCATTAATGACACCGAGGTCTGAGCTGAGAGCTGAAGAGTGACAGACAGCTCGTTAAGATCGTCATCATGCTGAGGCCTGGACCTTGTTAGTGCAACACACACACATACACACACACACACTTACAGAACACTCAAGAGTGTTTTTTCAGACATGTTAGATTGAGGCCCTTTGTTACCGAGTCTGAATAGAGGCCCCCGAGTGTGTGTGTGTGTGTGTGTGTGTATGTGTGTGTGTGTGTGTGTGTGTGTGTGTGTGTTGTTGCACTGACAAACCTATAAACCTTCGTGTTTTTTTGTTTTTATGTTTTAAGGGACGACAAAGAAAAACATCTTTATGTTTACTTTAGTGTAAATTTAAATTTTTTAAGAACAAACAAACAAACATCAGAGACTTTTATCCAACGAGGAATCATTTTATGTATATTTCATTTGATATTGATTAAGCTGCACAATTAACCCAAACATTTGTGTAAAACACATTTTATTTCTTGTGAATACACAATTTCTAGGGAACTTTTAATACACTTCTCTGTATTTATTATTATTATTATTATATTTGTTTCTTCTTTAACAAACAAACAGTGTTGTCTCTGTCCCGATGACAACGCACACAGAGGGACAGAGGCTCGACTGTGTCTTTACAACAACAACAAAGAGTCGTAACGAACAAATTATCTCAAATTCAGAGGAAACAGAACGGAAGGAGCTCCGTGTTTGGAGAATATTTATATTTAGCTGATTATATGGTACAATTATAATATAATAATTAAAATAATCAGGCTAAACAGCAAAAATGCAATTGTATGGGGAAAACAACAAAAAGTACATATTGTTTTTTTATTATCATAGAAATTCTTCTTTTTTATTATTGGGTTCTTTATTCTTATTTGTGTTAATTGTCTTTATTTATGTATACATTTACTCACATATTTAAACCTTTATGTATTTACTTTGTTAATTTTTTCTTTGGTTATTTATTATTTTTTGTATTGTATTTAACTGAATGGTGATATTATTATTATTATTATTCAAATTATGAATATTTCATATTACAGGTTAAATATTATTATCATAGTTTTATTGAGAAGCTCTTAAATAAAGTGCATTTTTCAAAAAGTGAAAACCGTTGATTATACTGAGGCGATTTAGTGAAAACATTTATATTTATATAAATAAAATATATTTATATTGCGTTAGTGATTATTAAAAATGTCACAATTGGCTTTAAATTAATACATAAATTCATAAATAATTCAAGACAACATTAACTGTTGTGAGGAATAAATAACAATTACAAATGTATGTTAAGTATGAAAATAAGATTAATAAAATGAATTAAATTAAATTAATTATTTAGTTATATTAAATATTTGAAAGTAGACAAACAAGTATTTTTTAACTTTGTGCCTCAAATGTTAATGATCATCTTATCAGATCAACTTATTTATTAACAAATTATTTCCATGTAAATGTGTGTGTGTGTGTGTGTGTGTGTGTGTGCAAGAGAAAGACACACTTATCATGTGTATGTAGTATATGTTCTCACAGTCTGATCTCACAGACACACACACACACACACACACACACACATACACACTTAGTGTATACAAAGAACCCCCCCCTCGCTCTCTTTAATTGGATTGAGGCATCAGGAGGTGTCAATCAAATGTCTTTACAAACCGACAATCTCTTCAAAAAGCCATTATGTACACCAACGGACCCTGGGGGCCAGTACACACACACACACACACAACACACACACACTCAGTGAGAAAGAAAAGGAAGGTAATAATTAGTTGTTGATGGTTTGATGGGTGTTCCTGACACCTCGAGGCCGCAAGAAAATGTTCTCACAGATCCGCCTGTGTGTGTGTGTGTGTGTGTGTGTGTGACACCCGTCCGGTCTCACTACCCAGAAGCCTCCTCTGACCTTAGAAGGAACAGTGGTCGGTTTTCAAATTCAACTCGTGACCCCAAACACGGGCATGTTTTACCTTCCATACAGGGACGCTATCTATCAGGTACAGACGTACTCTGTTACAGTAAAAGTACTAATAGCACATAGTAAAAGTACTCTGTTGCAGTAAAAGTTCTAATTATACACAATAAAATACTCTGTTGCAGTAAATGTGCCAATAGTACACGTATTCAAAATACTCTTTAACAGTAAAAGTACTAAACCACACAGTCAAAATACGCTGTTGCAATAAAGGTGTTAATAGCACACAGTAAAAATACTCTTTTACAGTAGAAGTATTAGCCTATACCACATAGTAAAATTACTCTGTTACAGTAAAAGTACTAATACCAAACATTATATCTGTTACTGTAAAAAGGGTTAGCTAACCCTAACCCATTAACATAATTATTTGTTTTTTCCGGGTTATTTTCAACTTTAATCGATTGCTGTTTTTTAAAAATAGTGAGAAACAGTTTGTTCGGTCCAAAACTCAACTTAACGATAATTACATGAACATTATTTTCTAATTCTAATCTACTTCCTTAAAATCATATTTTAATGTGTTTTGTCTGCAAAAAAAAACGTATTTTAAAGGAAGTAAAGATGAAGTAAAACCTGTAGTATTCATGAGATGTTTTGCAGTGGAAGTATAGAGTACTATAAGTAAAGTACCTCATAGTGTGTACTTGTACTTGGTTACACCCCGCCCCATGGCGTCTGTAACCGACCTGATGTGTGTTCAGTTCACCAGTATTATTTATAGACCAGATCCAGTACAGTCCACTTGAGCCGTGTTGAAACTAAACATGCCGCCTTAAATCACGCGTTGCCGCCGTCTCGCCGCCGCTGCAGGCGTGTTTTCCTAAACGTCTGTCAGATGGCATCTGCTCACCGCCACACTGCACTGAAGCGGAGGAGCAAAGCACCGGCACCCCCTAGAGGGGTTGAGGGTTGACTTCCTGTCTGTTTGAGGGTTTTTCCTCACAGCTTTGGTGAAATGTGCAGCACCATGATATGCCTCGGCTACTGTTGCCACGGTAACCATGGGGACAGACACAGTCGTTACAAAAACAAGCCAGGCTGAACATTTTGGTCAATCGTTTCTTAGTTTCTTTCACTTTCATGAATGAAATTCAACATTCAGTTACTATGGCAACTTAGACTAACCCGGGCTTTTTTTTCATCAGGCTAACTGTCAGGTTAACTATAAGGCTAACCATCGGGCTAACCATCAGGCTAACCGTCAGGCTAACTGTCAAGTTAACTATAAGGCTAACCATCAGGCTAACTATCAAGTTAACTATAAGGCTAACCATCAGGCTAACTATAAGGCTATTTGTCAGGCTAACTGTCAAGTTTACTATTAGGCTAATGGTCAGGCTAACTGTCAAGTTAACCATAAGGCTAACCATCGGGCTAACCATCAGGCTAACCGTCAGGCTAACTATAAGGCAAACCGTCAGGCACACCATCAGGCTAACTGTCAGGCTTAATATTAGGCTAACTCACATGCTAACTGTCATTCCAAAGGCCTTTGCCCACCGGGGGCCCTTTCTTTCTTTTTTTAGGTTGTTTTTGTGGAATAATTCTCATTTATTTAATGAATTTTTCTGTCGTGAGTTCTTTTAGCCCGAACATGAATATGAACATGAAGAACGAGGCAGATGAACAAAGCAGACAACGTTTGTGTGCATCTCTGGTGAATATGTGGATATTTGCATCTCAATGCTTGTTTGTGTGTTAATATGTCATCGTGTGTGTGTGTGTGTGTGTGTGTGTGTGTGTGTGTGTGTGTGTGAGTGTTGGGCCACCTGCTGTGTGTATGCCTGTTCAGCTGCTCTCCCACTGAGTCTGCAGCCAAATAATACTTCATTAAAATACCAATAAATACTCCAAAAAAATCACTCCAGCACCCACGGAGAAAAGAAACTTAATTAAAATACCAATAAGTCATTAACTTAATTTCATCATCATCAACCGATAAATAACCAACTTCATCAAAATAGCAGGCAGGAGCCAAAAAAAAACACCCAATCAGATGCCGTGAAAGGACGGGATGTGTTTGTGCAACATCGTGCCGTGTGTGTCTGTGTGTGTGTGTGTGTGTGTGTGTGTGTGTGTGTGTGTGTGATTTACATGGTAATAAGGTGGCTTCGTTCTGGAAGTTTTTCTCCATGAACGATGAGATCCGTTTTATTCTCCCACGTTCGTCTCACAGCTGGACTTTTGTCTCTCAGCTCCTCTCTCACACACACACACACACACACACACACACTCTTTATCTTCGCCGTCTCTCTTACATGCAAATTCGACGGGTTGAAAAATAAAATATAATGACAAAAAAGTTAACATTCAATGCAACTGAAACGGAATATGAGAGATGGACTTTTGGATCAAAAATATATATTTATTGTTTAAAGGTGACGTGTTATTTATTGTTCATTTACAGTTTTTCTCGATTGCTAAGACACATTTCTCGAAAGCTGCTCTCCTTTTCTCTAAACTGTGAACACAAAACCCAATTTTCAACCTACATTCACAAAACCTCAAACTCTTCTTGCAAAACCAAACTTTCAATTCAAAACAGTTTAATCTGTGCCCGCAAACTGAACTCTCACCTCAAAACAGTTCAATCTGTGCTCAAAACTGAACTATGTTGTCAAATCCTGCCCCGAGTCAATCAAAATTAAAAACACAACAGATTAGTCACTAAACACTACGTAGAAAAATAGAAAACACAATGCTCAGGACATGAAGCGGTAGAAATAAATGTTTATTGTTCACTGTAGCCTAAATTCATGTTGCAAAACAAAAAAAAACTGTTTATTTAGCACTTGTACATAGTAAAAAATAAAAGTACCAAAAACAGAAATCCTGTGCACTTGTACAGTACAAAAACAAACAGAAATCTTGTGCATTTAGCACTTGTATACAGTAAAGCCTACGTAAACATAAAGTACAAAAATATACATGAATACTAGGCCTACAAACAGTTGGACTAACCCTCCATTACAATACTACAGTACATTGGCACAGTGATGTACTGAAACACATATTTACTTACAGTATACTGTGGTACAGTATATAGTATAGTCATACAGTAATTGCTGTCAACATTTACATTCTATAATGTCAGAAAATTACCTGTTGTCTTCTCTAAATCTTGGGATTATGGTGGACACGGTGAATCTACTGATGTTTGGTTGTACCCTTTGTCCGGCCTCCCTCATGCTCATACCATGGACAAGAACATGGTCAATCACAGTAGCTCTGATTTCATCAGATATTACTGTTCTTTGTCTTCGCTGACCACCTCGACCACCTCTCACACGAACTCCTCCTCTCAGATTTCTATCCATTGTAGTGCCTCACAAGCCAGTGCTCTCTGAATATATGTTCCCTCACATCGTTAGCCACAAGTGTGATCAATTTTGAGTTGTTGTGTTCAACCAGTGATTCCTGTGCTTTACTGTGTTTGAGTTTTGCCACCTGTGCTCACCATTATGCAACACAGGTGCATCACAATGAAAATGTGTTGGCAAGTTGTGTCTAAACAGGTGAAAAGTGCTTATGGTTTTGCCAAAAGAGTGACTGATTCAATCAGTGGGTTCAGGCAACGGAGCATTTGGTTCAGACAATAGGGTTTAGTGTTTTAGCAATTGAGAAAAACTGTTATTTATGTAATTTTACATCATTTAACTATCAATCATACACTGCATTGTTTTTATGACCAAAAAAAACCCCACATCGAATAAATTATCATCAAATTAAATTTGTTTTGGGAGGAGGATTAGGAGTAGTAGGAGGAGGAGGAGGAGGAGAAAGAGGAGGAGGAGGAGGAGAGTAGTAGTAGTAGTAATAGTAGTAGTAGTAGTAGAAGTAGTAGTAGTAGTAGCAGTTTGTGGTCCTCATAGAACTTACCACAACGTTCCTCAGAGAACTGATGTCAGTGAAAAGCTTCTGTGGTCACATAAACTTCATTCTATATTTATTCTGTTATATTATCCATCCATCCATTTTCTACCGCTTATCCTGTATTTTAGGGTCACGGGGGGGCTGGAGCCAATCCCAGCTGTCATTGGGTGAAGGCAGTGTAGACTCTGGACAGGACGCCAGTCTATCGCAGGGCCGACATGTAGAGACAGACAACCATTCACACCTACGGGCAATTTAGAGTCACCAATCAACCTATCCCCATCCTGCATGTCTTTGGACTGTGGGAGGAAGCCGGAGGACCCGGAGAGACCCACGCTTACACAGGGAGAACATGCAAACTCCACACAGAAGGAACCCGGGCCGACCCGGGAATCGAACCCAGGACCCTCTTGCTGTGAGGCGAGAGTGCTACCCACTACACCACCGTTATATTACCACTATTACCACTACACCTCTGTTATATTATATTTATTATTTATTTATCTTTTAATATGAATTGCATTCTTGTTTCACCCGAACTGTTCAATTCAATTTTATTTAAAGTGTCAAATCACAACAGAAGTCATCTCAGGACACTTCAACACATTGAGCAGGACTAGAATACGCTCAAGATTTCAGTCAACACAATTTCAAAGTCCCAACATCACCCAGGGGCGTTACAGCGACAGTGGCCAGAAAAAACTGCCTTAATAGGCTTTTAGGCAGAAATCTGGTGCAGCCCAGGCCCTTGGGTTCTAACTGAATTTGGTGTTGCTAGTATAGTAGTAGTAGCATTAACAGTAGTGGTGGCATTAACAGAAGCAACAGTTGTAGCTGCTTTTAATCATAAAATATTTATTGTATTTTAAAATGTAATCATAATGTTTTGTCTTGATAATTTATGTATATATTGATACAGTATATATATATATATATTTGTTTCTGTAAAAGGAGTAGAAGTACACAACGGAGAGGGCCGGCGGTACGGTCTAATATCTGGAATCTGGCCGACAAGAAAGGAGATGATGAAGGAAGGAGAGTCAAGAATAATGGAGGGGAGAGAAAACGACAAAAGAATGAGACCAAACTCAGGTGAGGTAAGGATTCGCACACACACACACACACACACACACACACACACACACACACACACACACAGGTATATCTCTCGTTGTCAAAGGAACATTGAGACTGTGAGGAAATAACAAGCTGAGTCACTTAATTGGACTTCATGGTCGGTGTGTGCATGTGTGTGTGTGTGTGTGTGTGTGTGTGTGTGTGCAGGTGTGTGTCGTCGGTGGGTTCCAGCAGATCACAGCTCGCCGACATGGCCGATAATCAGGTCCCCACACTTGTCCCGTGGCGGCCGAGAGGCAGACTGAGGTGTCAGAAGATAATGAAGCCGGCCGTCTCCTGTGTTGGCGGTGCCGGCCAACAGGTGGAGCTTCACTCCGACAGCAGCGGGGGTCACCTGGAGGTCGCCGCGGACGCACAACCCACAACACAACCCTCGCACCGAGCTCGCCACTTCCCTCGGTTCTGAGGCGCCAAAAATAATCACCGAGGAATCGACTTGATGCGGTCGACATCTACGTCAACTCTAAAAGGTAAGTTACTCACAGAGAGCTTTGGTAGATTATCCTCTGCCTGTCAGATGCTGCTCTGGGTAAAACCCAGTTAAACACACGCTCTTGTTTCCTGTGAGATCCTGTATGTGGTCCTGCAGCAGACCCTCTGAACCAGTATGTGTGTGTGTGTGTGTGTGTGTGTGTGTGTGTGTCTGTGTGACAGATAGACTGACAGGTCCATCTAACGTGAGGATGTAGAATCGCTCGGCAGGAAACGGCGTGAACGGAGACGAGGAGTCATTTCTTCCTCCTGGCGGCGGGACGACCTCCGGAACTCGAGGTCTCGCGAGTCCACATCTCCTCTTCCTCCTCTTCTTACTCTTCTTCCTCCTCCTCCTTTTCTCTTTCCTCCTCCTCTTCGTCCTGCCCCTCTTCTTCCTCCTCCTCTTCCTCCTCCTCTTCATCCTCTTCTTCCTCCTGCACTTCTTCCTCCTCCTCCTCGTCCTCTTCTTCCTCCTCTTCTTCCTCCTCTTCTTCCCCTCTTCTTCCTCTTCTTCTTCCTCTTCTTCTTCCTCCTCTTCTTCCTCCTCCTCTTCCTCTTCTTCCTCCTCCTCTTCTTCCTCCTCCTCGTCCTCTTCTTCCTCCTCCTCTTCGTCCTCCTCCTCCTTTTCCACTGGAGTTTCCAAGGAGTCTGGTTTTTGTTTTCTCTGTTAATCGCTGAACACTTTAAACAAAGAGGAAAAAGCAACTGTAGCTGGATTCCTCCACACACTCACACACACACACACACATACACACATACACACACACACACACAGGCCCATTGTCTTCTCCTCCATTACCGAGCCAACAGAATGTGGCAGAGGAGCTGACACCCGGTGGGAGAGCCCTGCTGCCGGCAGGAGGACGCGAGGTGTAATTTTGTTATTTTTACCTCCTCAGGAGCCGCCTGCCAGCGCGGGAAATTAGCATCGCACCTGTGTGTAATTGGCTAAATTAGCTCGTCGAGCAGCAGAGCTGAGACAGTGGTGGTCGCCGAGGTGTGTGTGTGTGCGTGTGTGTGTCTGTGTGTGTGTGTGTACAGAGTGAGATGTCACACCTGGAATGGAAAATGTCACCCGGCAGCTCGACACAGTCACATGACAGAGAGACACGTTAGAGGACAAGCTGCAGCAGGGAGACGCCAAACAAACACACACACACACACACACACACACACAAAACAACAACAACAACAACAACAGAGGACACAAACAGAGAACGTCAACGTTTTAGCAAATTGTTTTATTTCCTGGTGGTCGAAGACAACATGTGATCTGTGTGTGTGTGTGTGTGTGTGTGTTTGTCACATCTGTACAGTTTGTCCTCGGCTGATATTCTTACTTTTACTCACAACTGCACTAATCTGAGGGAAGCAGCTGCTCTTCCTTGAACCTGGGGATTTGTAGTTCTTCGATGAGGAGTTTGTAGTTCAGCTTCAAAGAGACTCCAGACGACCACGAGGACATGCTAAATGACTAAAAATGGACAGAAAATGACAAAACCTCGACTTCAGATGGCCCAAAACTAAAACTAGATGACAAAGAATCACAAAGAGAAGGAAGGATTCCATAAAAATGAGCCAAAAAGATGCAAAGATTATTAAAAAATAGACCCAAGACTAAAATGACCAAATAGAGACGTAAAAAGATAAAAACGATGCAAAATGAGACGCTCAATGATCCATAACCACATCCACCAAACACATATAATAACAACAAACCAGAATGTCTAAACAGGAGACACTATTATTAGTTTGATTGATATTTTGATCATCATGTCATTTTTTCATTATCGTCTCCACCTATTTTTCCTCCCCCCTTTTGTTTCAGTATTACAATTATTATTGTTATTATTATTATTACGATCATTATCTTTCACTGTTATTATAAGTATTAGTATTATTATTACTATTATTTTTGTATTTATCATTATTTCATATTTTTTATTTTATTATTTTTATCATTTTTTATTTATTCAGTTGTAGCTCCGTTTTTCATATTATCTCCTTGATATTAATTATTGTGTCTTGTCTCTCACAGTGTTAGTCTTTGTCTTGTATTGCATCACTTGATATAATAAAAAAATTAAAATGTATTAATTAATTAAATAAAAAGAAGAAGAAGAAAAAGTAAATAGATGTGAAATGACTACAAAAGAGACAAAACACGACTTTGAACAAACTGAAACTAGAATTAGATGCAAGTGATCACAACAATACTAAAAGTTTAGTTGACGCAATACGCATCGACAGTGAATCCACCTTAAGGCTGCGTTGAGTCCACCTTAAGGTCTTGAGTCACTGACACTTTGTGGTCCTAAATAGTCATCTTGTGATTTTCTGAAACGTTTTCAGCCTCCGAGGTTCGTGTGTCTGATGCTTCCTGTCGCCGCGGCGACGGGATCGAAATCGCCCGGTAATCACGTAGCACACACGCAGTGATATCGATCTGCTGGCGCAGTGACTGTGAGTTTAACCCAGCTGCCAGCGGATTCATGGAGGGGACCCGCTATTTAAAAGGTGGGGGGGGGCTTTGGTCAAAGTGGTTTTGGGGGGGGCTAACAAAGACCTGGACCTGGTGGGCCTGGCTAGAAGGAGGCACAAGCATCAACCCGGTTTGTTGACTAATCCTTCATACAGTGAGGAGCAGAGCCGCCAGGAGATGATGAGATTGTTTGTGAGTGAGTGAGCTTCTTCACGTCCGTCTGTCCGTCCGTCCATAATCAAACCAATACATACATTTATTTGATGTATTTATTTCTCAGGTCGATGTCAGGAAATACTCTATTGTGTTTAAAAAAAAAAGAAAACGTTAAAAAAAAACAAAAAAAAAAACATGTTTTTATCTATTTATTTATTTATTTTCTTAGGTCGATGTCAGAGAATGCTCTGCTGTTTTAAAAATAAGAATAAAAAATATAAAATGCATGTTTTTATTTATTCATCCTTCCTTCATACAGGGACGGATAATCTGCATCTGATTGAATCCAAGCTGTGAGCAGAGGGACTTTAATAGACATGTTAAATTACATACAAACTCCATTTAAAAGAGTATAATAAATCAAATATAAGATAAAAATAAATTAAATCTACTAAAATGTGTGGATAGCAGAAATGTTCTAAACCTTGTTGGACTGGGAAAATATTATAATATATAAAAAAAAAGATATACATGTAATATAATTTAAAAAGAATGTTTACTTGCTGGTGATAAACATCAGAATAAATTGATTAAAACAACATATTACTCAACGGTGAACTCTTTTTTATGATTTTATTGTATCATTTATTATTTAGTATTATATTATTCATTAAATCTTTTTGCTTTTGGTTCCTACTGTGATTTCATGGCCTTCAGGTGGATCCGGAGCTGACCTGACCTCCGACAGCAGGAGGCATGGAGCAACATCTCTGGTCTACTGGCGCCACCTAGTGGTGACACGTCCGCGTGTCAGGCCTTTAAAGGTGCTGCGAGCCAAGCTTTTTGTTTGAGCCACTCTGTTATATAGAAGTGAAAGGTTTTAATATCTATCAGCAATCTGGGAGACTTTTAAATAATTTAGGTCATTTATTTGAATTTCAAATACTTCGTTAATCTACTTAAGTAGTATTTTCAGATGTCTGTACTTTAATTTGAGTATTTATTTTTCTCACAGCTTTTTACTTTTCCTCCCTACATTACAAAAAAAGTGTCTGTGCTTTCTGCGCCTCATTTTTTCATAAACAGGCGTGTTAAAAGGGAAATCATTAATTCTTCTTTTTCTTATTAATATGAAGAGAGATTCGGATAGACTTAAAAAAATAAATAAACAACAGCCAGTAGAAATGTCCGTCATAGGAATACTTTTTAGTTTTTACTTTGAATACATTTCAGTATTTTTTCACTTTTACTTGAGTAAAGAAATAGAATCAGTAGGCTTCTACTAGTATATTTGAACACAATATCTGTACTACAATTAAAAAGGTAAGAAACTGTACTTTGTATATAGCAGCAATTCATACACCGAGGCAATTCAACGTGTGATAGTATGATAATAATACAGACATGATTTGTATCCCCTCCTGTCGGAGTAATGTTCTCTTAGATTGTACTGCTTGATGTATGTAATATTATGAACAAATGTAATTAAAATAAATTTAAACTGTAAGAAAATATGATACATATTACATTAAAAAAAGAAATATTACATGTATAATAAAAAAAAATACATCCGTCCTCCACGCGCTAGACGGCAGTAGTGTTTCCGCGCCACTTCCGTTCCACCGCGCTAAAGACGAGCGAAGAAGAAGAGGCGGAAGTGGTTCGTTCGTCGCTCGTCGCTGAACTCGCGTCGCGTCGCGTCGTTAAAATGAACCAACTGAACAAACCGCCGGAGTTTGACTCGTATGAGATCGAGGAGCCGAGCGACGAGGAGAGGGCCGCGAGCAGGTCGGGTTTTCAAACAGTTAGCTTTAAAACAAGAAACAACCCGTGTAGCTTCTTACTGTAGCACCATGAGGCTAACGAGCTAACGGAAGCTAACATGTAAACAAACCAACAGGCTGGTTTTCCTCTACGCTTCGGTTTTTATTCAGTCATAATTTCTGATGTGTTACAATAAAAAAAAACAATGATGACAGATAGTCCTCAAGGACTGGACACGGGGTTCGGACCGGTGCTGGAAATCCTTGAAAACACCAACATTCAAGTGTTTCTGTTGCTGTCTCCCTGCTGCAGTACCACTCCTCACCTGAGCTAGCAGTGGGGCGCTGCTTTACAGGACAAAAAGTCTTGTCACACGTTGTTTAGTGTGAAATCTGGTTGTAAATATAAACTGTCAGACACAAAGAGACATCAGAGAACTGCACACCATGTCCATTTTTAATTGATACCAGGGTTAGTACAGGTCGTGTTGTGTTTAAGGTTTGAAAGGTGCTTGGATTTAGAATAAAGTGCTTGAAATGTGTGTTCTATGTGATGACATATATGATAGAACAGAGAAAAGAAGATCTCCATATTTGAGGGACTGAAAACAGCATTTTCTGACATTTCTGCATGAAAAATGACTTGATGATGAAAATAGTTGATTATATTTCTGTGGATCTGTTAGTGGAATTAGTTTTCCTTTCATTTGTGGTCCTTCTGTAAAAAGCTGTCTCCAAACATCATGTTGGTTGTTTAGAGGACAATAACATCTCATTTAATGTGATGAACAAGTGACATAATAAGTAGACTGAATACTGACCATTGGATTGATACAAATATGGAGTTTACCACAGCTGGAAGGTGCTGAAAAAGCATGGAAATGCACCTTGAAATGCCTGAAAAGTCTGTCTCTGCTGTATTTCAGTTCGGAGGACGAGCTGGACGTCCTGCTGAACGGGACTCCGGAGCAGAAGAAGAAGCTGATCAGAGAGTACCTGACGGGGGAGAGTGAGTCGTCCAGTGGGGATGAGTTTGAGAAGGAGATGGAGGCGGAGCTCAGCTCCACCATCAAGACCCTGGAGGGAACCTGGGGACCATCTACATCAGGTAACACCCCCTCCCCTGCAGGTGTGGTGTTTTAATGAGATGCTAGATGAGTGAACAAAAAGAGGACAGTTTGAGTCCCGGCTGAAATGCTTGAATTTGGAAAAGGTGTAGGAACCCTGTGGTCCGTTTGAACATGTTTTAATTGGTAGGAGGAGGAGGCGGTGGTCCAGGTCTTCCTAACCCTCAGATGTACGATGAGGTATACTTCGACTCTGACTCAGATGGGGAGGACACGCCAAGTAAGCATGAAGGTTTTCCCAGACACAAGTTTTCCTTTTGAACAATGAAGTCATGGCTCAGTTTTTTGCTCTTGTGTGCTCGGCAGGCGGCTCTGCTGGCCAGCGGCGGCGCCAGAAGGTCATGATGACCAATGACGAGCTGCTGTACGACCCCGACGAGGACGACAGGGACCAGGCCTGGGTGGATGCCAGGAGGAGACAGTAAGACGCTCAGAAGGACTCGCAGCGAGGGCGAGAGGTTGGATTTTGTTTTCTCTCTCCTCGTAGTCACTCAGTCGCCTCGTGTCCTTCCTACGCAGGTACAACGGCAGCAGGAAGCGACCTGCGGCTGTGGCGTTGCGGTCGACGCCGGGTCAGCCTCAGAGTTTGCCCCCGAGCGACGCCATCCTCAACTGTCCCGCCTGCATGACGACGCTCTGCCTGGACTGTCAGAGGTGAGCCCTCGGGGGTCCGTTTGTGTGTCTGTTCGGTATGAAGATATTTAACATGAGAAAATGTGTGTTTTTGTGGGTTAGAAAAAAGTCACAACTAATGAGAATCCATCATTACAGTAATGGGGCAGTTCGTTTGATTTGAGATGCGTTGCTTCTAGCGGCCACTCTGGTGGTAGATGGAACTGCAGGCAAGCTTGCTTTAAAAGTGCTTGAATGTGACCTTGAAGAAGGTGTAGGAACCCTGTTCTTGTTTCCACTCAGGCATGAAAAGTACCGGACGCAGTACCGCGCCATGTTCGTCATGAACTGCACGGTGAAGAGAGACGAGGTGTTGCGCTACCAAACCCAGCAGGAGACGAAGCGGAGGAAGGGGAGGAAGAGGAGGAGGGCTGGACAGGAAACGCCGCCGGACGAGGCTGCCGGGCCGACGCCAGCGGGGATGGACGCCGACGAAGTTTACCACCCAGTCCAGTGCAGCGAGTGCTCCACCGAGGTGGCCGTGTTCGACCGAGACGAGGTCTACCACTTCTTCAACATCCTGGCCAGCCACTGTTGACGAAGACGAGCTTCTCTGATTCTTCACCTCACTGCAGCTTTTTTTTTTTAAAGCTATGCCAGAAAAAGAAGAAGAGGCTTGCTGACTCTTTCCTTCTGGCTGAAGAGCGCATCGATGCTTGGCCGTTTCGCTTTCTCAACAAGGAGAAAACGTCTGGAACGTCGGCAGCACAACTTCGATCTGAAATATGAGGGCAGAAATCAGCACTGGTGCTCATCGCTGGACCGATACCGGCTGATACTCATTACTTGGATACTTCCAACATTTTTGTTTACGGCTTCCCGGTTTTCTGAACCTTAACCGCACTATTAAGCGTTCATAAAAAGTAGAAAAAATATTTAGTAAATGGTTCAAAACACTGAAATATAAATCATAAGCAGATGTAAATGTTTAATAATTTGATAATTTTTCAAACAACATTAGCCACCCCCTTCCATATATAAAATACAGTAAAACACAGTTTTAATAATATAGAATATGTCGCTATAGTTGTTGATAAATGCTGCACATTAAAGGGATGGTTTTGGGTGTTTTGTCTTCTCCACAGCCCGAGTGTTTCCTGTGTTCGCCTTAGCTGTGGAAGGATTTAAGGCACCTAAAAAATCTGTATTTAAGTGTTTACAACATATTAATAATATTTTCACCACTTTGGTAAATCTAAACTGAACCTTCTAAAACTACAAAGTCACAACAGCATCACAAACAAACTGACCAAAGGAGGCAGCAGTAGACGAGCAGGTCCTGTCTTCTGTGAGGTTACAAATAGCTGTTTTTGTCAATGGAGTCTGGTGGTTCTAAATATGAAGGAACACTTAAACTCCTATTGATTGTTCTATGTGTTGAATATAAATCTGCTCCGGTTCTCTACTGTAGGTAAGAGACTTGACTGTGGATGAAAACACCTCATTCAACAACACTACAAAACATCCCTTTAAAAATAAGCACATAAAAGTGACCTTATAAGCTGCTTACAACTACATTATATGGAGTTCTAAACCACTTGTTCAATGTTTTAATGAGTGCTGCTTAATAGATGTGGTTAAAGTAAAGTGTCACCAGCCGGCTGACATTTGTTTTTCTTTCAGGAAGCAAGTTATGTACTGGGGTTTTTTTTTTTAAGATTGTAAATAAACTTGTGCTTTTCTTTTGAAGGCTTGATGTATTTTGGTTTTATTATTATTTATCTGAAGATATAAATAGTAAACGGTGAGCCAGAAATATATAATAATTAACTAACTTTATTTAATAATTTCATTATGGTTCATTGTGGCAAAAAAAAAAAAAAAATCCCGAAAGAAAGAAACCTAAAAACTAAAAAAAGTATTGATAACGCAAGCGTTTTCACTCTTCCTCTTTATTTTGAAATCCGGATATTGGAACCCCCTTCGCCTGCGTCAGAGCCGTTGCGCCCCGACGCGATTGGCTTAAAGACGAACACCTTATTATAAGACGTCATACGCAAACCCGGAAAAAGAGACCCCCCGACCGGGAATAAGGGCGAAAAGTCGGCGTTCGTGAAGTTGGAGCCATGGCCCTGGGAGACTGTTGGAAGCAGTTGTCCTGGTTTTACTACCAGTACATCCTGGTGACGGCGCTCTACATGCTGGAGCCCTGGGAGAGGACGGTGTTCAGTATCCTTTTCTCCCCGCATGAAGCTACTTCGGGGCCGGCCAAACAGGCGAAAGCTAATGGTGCTAACGTTAGCCAGAACGCCAGCAGCGCTAACCGGACGGATACACTTTTTTCTAACTAATATTTAAGTCGTGTTGTGAATGTCACTTAAGGTGTTTGTTTAATCACACAAGGTTGTTGTGGCAAATTCGGCGTACACGTAATGTACCGTGTTCTCGTCGAAATCGAGATTAATCCGGCGTTTTTACTTTTTTTAATGAAGCCGAATTAAGAGGCCATACGTGTAGTTTCATTACTTGTACGTAAAGGATCGGTAAATCCGTAGAATTTTGAAGGAGGATTTGCGCCATTGACTGGATTTCTCGGCAAGTTTGTCGCCGAACTGTTTGGCGGAAGACGAGAGGGGAGGGGGAGAAAACTGTTATTTGTAATACTAATGGCTTTATGTTTACGTGCCGAGTTAAATACTTGGTACTAATGGGTCGGATGGTGATGTGAAAACGTCACTGTTGTGTCGTAGCTGTGCCTCGCGTGTTAAATACGCAGAATTGTCGACGGAGTTCAGCGTGTGCTCGAAGTTGATGGGCGGCGGCGTCGAGTTTTAGCTGGCCGCGAGGGGGGCGGAGCTCCTCCTCCGCAGTCGGGTGACTCGCGCGCGTTAGTCGACATCATTTACGCCAAATTGTAGTTTTATTTTAGATGATGATAACTTTATTTATATAGCACCTTTTTTACAAACAACTGTATACAAAGTGCTTTTGACAGCATAATATAAATATAGTCAGATTCACAAATACAACACATTAGCAGAGATGAGGTAAACAACAAAAACATACAATAAAATAAAGCATATAATAAATGTATTTGCCCAACTAAAACTTTAAAACGGCTCATAATCGGGTGTTTTCTGGTTCATAGTGGCTGGTCTTCCTACAGTTGGTGTCTCCTGTTTGTTCTTCTGCTCGTCAACAAGCTAATGTTTATTCCCCTCAGCTGCTCAGACATATTGGATATTATTCTGCGATAAACCGGTTCATTTGGCTGACAATCGGGCTACAACACTTCTTATCTGTAACCAGAATTTTTCAGGGATGCACTAATTTCCTAACTAGTGTCCTGAGATGACTTCTGTTGCGATATGACATAAATAAATTTGAATTTGGGTTCTTGCTGATACCGATACAAACGCCCGATAATGCCATTACAGTTCTTACAACTATTTTTAGAAACGCATTTTATTTTAATCAAATATTTTAGTCACATTTACCTGAACAAACATGACACTGGCCTAAAGAGTTGAGGAGAGAAGTCGACTACAACTCCCAGGGTGCATTTCACACACGCGTGTGCGCTGTTGCTCCTCCTTAACGCCTCCTCCTCCAGATTCCCTGCTGATCTCCGTGGCCGGCATGGCCGTCTACACCGGCTACGTCTTCATGCCGCAGCACATCATGGCCATCTTGCACTACTTTGAGGTCGTCCAATGAACCCGTCCGCCCCCAACCCACCGGCCCCGTCTGCCAGGGCTCTCGGGGTGGGGATCGTCTCTCCAGCCTCCTCCTCCTCCTTTCCAAAGCTGCTGGGAGTATCTTGTTTGAAGTCACGATGGACGCTCTTCCCCAGGATGAAGAGGCGTGCTTGGTTTCTCCTGTTTCTGTTTTTATCTCTTTTATATCAAGCGACGACCTCGGTTGTGTGCAGTGATCGGACTATTTTTAGCTTTTATTCCTTTTTTTTGTGGGGAAACAAAATACCTTTTTTACTCCATTTTAGGAGCCAAACCTGTTGATAGAGGCCCGGTTTGTCACAGCAGCTGCTTTCTTTTTTGTTTTAAGCCAACTTTCAACCTTCATCACTTTCTAGCTCGACAAAGAAATCAGCTTGCATAAATTATAAACAGCTTTCTTTCCTGCACCGAGCTGCATCTTCTGTTTTCTTTCTGTGAGGAGGCCAGAGAGATGCTGGGGGGAGTCATGTTTTGCAGTTTTTTTGATAATTGAGACTTTACAGGAAATAGAGCCTGAAAAATGCCGGCGTGAGCCTCGGCACCGGCTCACATGCTTGGTCCTCGCAGGGAAACAAGACTTGTTTTTAAAACCACACAGCAGGCAAATTCTTTTCTTTCTTTATTGTACAGAAATGATAAATGTTCCATTTTTATGTAATCATATTTTATGACACACCGCTACTGGTATTCCTTTTTAGAAAAATGTGATTATTATTAATCCCTCCAAACTGTTATCTCTCTCAATTTTATGTATATAAAATTACATATTTGTAACATTTTGTAGTCATGTGTTGGTGTATAGAATAAAAAAAAAATGTGGTTTTTGTGAACTACTGATGCCAAAAATGCATTAAAGGGATGTTTCACGAAGCCGACTGATTACTGATTCATCTGGAAATCAGCCGCACAGCGTCTTCATCCCGTCAACGCTTGATATCTTCAATTTCAAAAGCTTTTGTTTGAATCCACAACCAGAAAATACTCACATTAACATAGAGGTCATCGGATACACTCACATTAACGCAGATACTTTTAAATTATTTTCTTTTCTTTTTTTCTTTTTTTTTTTGCTTTTGTTTGCTCTTCTCATAATAAACATTTGAATGAATAATACACCGAGGAAAATGCCAACATTCCTTACAATTTGACAAGTATTTTGCTCATTTTATGATGTGTGTGTGTGTGTGTGTGTATATATGTGTGTGTGTGTGTGTGTGTGTGTACACGCTCACACACACATACATCATAAAATGAGCTAAACACTTATTTTAAAAGAAAGTATTTAGCAATTTTTTAAAAAGCAAGTAAAATTGCAAAATTCTTAATAAAAGTCAGTAAAATCCTCAAATACAAAATCCAATGTTTTAATATGATCATTGGTTAATCACAAAATAAGCGGTTATTCTCCTTATACAAACGTGTCCTGCTGCCAGAATCCAGTTCACAGCAATAAATGGCCGATGTGAACCACACGGGGGCGCTAACGTGACGTTCATATCTGACTAACGAGATGAAATTGGTGTGGCAGACCACATGTTGTTGTTCCACATGACTGTGATTTATTCATTGTGGGGTTTTTTTAACCCCAACAGATTGTCAACTTGTCCCCAGATGTGGTTCCCCAGACCTGGATATGCTCCAGATCTCCAGGTCCAACAGGTCTGGAACGTCTTTGTGCTTTAATCTCAGGATTCAATGGTTCAAACGTCACTAAAGTAGATTAGTACATTGATTATTGTAACACAGAATGTTTCACCTTCATTGGAATGGAATGGAACATTATCTGCAGACACCCAGACCTGGGGGTCCGTGACCCCCCCTCCTCCTGGTAGTCCTTCAGACCACCAGGGGTGGGGCCACTTAGTGAAAACATGACAAAGTCCAGACTGGAGCACTAGGGGCAGCAAACGCTTCCTGCATTCGCAGCAGAGAGTAAAGGTTCGGGTTTCAGACGGAAGTGAGTGACAGAATTTCAATGTTTCAATGTTTGAAACGACTTAATTGAGCAAGTTTGAGGATTTATTACTCTTTCTTAATTTACCCTATTTTGTTAAGATTGATTGTGGTGAAAGTGATATTGTTTGCTACTTTGTACTTCTACTTGAGCGATATTATTCCTAAGTACCAATACTGGTACTTGAGTACAGTTTTTGTTCCTCTCTACTCTGGGAACTAAATGTCAGCTTGTTCACTGTTTTCAGATCTTTTGGTGCAGGAAGCTGAACATGTGAAGTGTATGTTGCAATAACAGCTGAGTGGAAGGAAAGGCGCTTTAGGGAGGGAGGGCCTGGAGCTGCTGCTAACGAGTTGCACCAAGACAGAGTCCACACACACACACACACACACACACACTGCCACGTGTTACCGTGTGTCTCCAGTCAGGATGATGATGATGCTGCTGCTGTCAGCCGTTCTGTTGCTCGGAGGTTATCTTCTACTTCGCCTGACCGTTCTAAAGTTGCCCCGATGTCAAAGTGCTGCAAAGTTACACGGGAAGACCGCCATCGTCACCGGTGAGCATCGAACACACGCACAAACATCATCCGCTCGGCAACAGAAGAACCCAATCCAGGACCTCATCACTCCATTCAAGGCTCATTCAACAGCCTCAGCACAAGGTTCATGACCAAGATCCTGGTATACAGGCTTGGTACAGCTTTTGGAAATCCTTGAAATCGCTTGAATTTTTAGTGTGGTATTTTCAAGGTTTAGAATAAAGGTCTTGAAATGTGTATTCTATGTGATGACATATATGATAGAAAAGAGAAAAGAAGATCTCCATATTTGAGGGACTGAAAACAGCATTTTCTGACATTTCTGCATAAAAAATGGCTTTTGATGATGAACAGATGATGAAAATAGTTGGTGATTATATTTCTGTGGATCTGTTAGTGGAATTAGTTTGTTTAGTTTTTGTGGTCCTTCTGTAAAAAGCTGTCTCCAAACATCATGTTGGTTGTTTAGAGGACAATAACATCTCATTTAATGTGATGAACAAGTGACATAATAAGTAGACTGAATACTGACCATTGGATTGGTACAAATATGGAGTTTACCACAGCGGGAAGGTGCTGGAAAAGCATGGAAATGCACCTTGAAATGCTTGGAAAGTGCTTGAATTTGACCTTGGAGTAGGTGGAGGATCCCTGTGAGTGAGAGGTTTGGACACAGTTAAAGACGTGCGAAGGGTCCTGGAGACCACATGAGGTTTAACTTATGGGCAACGTGTCCAATCAGACGTCCTGGAAATCCATCCAAATAATAAAAACCTGTCCTTCCTCTCCAGGAGCGAACACCGGCATCGGTAAGACCACGGCCATGGACCTGGCCCAGAGGGGGGCCAGGGTGATCCTGGCCTGCAGGGACAGACGGCGAGCTGAGGCGGCTGTCCAGGAAATCATCCAGGTGAAGGTTTATAAGAAAGAGTGTTGCAAGCTCTCCTGTGGGTGTAAATCATGTTTTCAAACGTCTGCTTCTCCTCGGGATCAGGGGACGGGGAACCGCCAGGTGGTCTTCATGCAGCTGGACCTGGCCAGTCTGCAGTCTGTCCGCTCATTCGCTGACAACTTCCTCCAGTCCGAGTCCAGACTGGATCTGCTCATCAACAACGCCGGTGAGCCTCGTCCTCACGACGCCATGTCCATCACAAAAACAACCACATCGCTACGCTATGCTAACGATTGGAGTTATTATTAGAGAGTAACTGCACACTTACGTCTGTTTGTTACTAGCTAACGTTAGCTTGTTAACTCCACCATGTTTCCATGCTAACGTTACTAACACCAGTACTAGCTAATGTTAGTTTGCTTTTCTAAATGATGCAGTACGTGGAGTCAGGCTCTGACTTTGGGGGGTTAAGTTAAACTTTAGAGAAAGTCCTTTATTTCTTATTCCACCATATTATGTAAGTCTTTATGCTAAGCTAAACATGTTTCTGAATTTACATACATGTTTATGCAAATGAAGCTCTAATATAATAATATTACACATCTGAGCGTGCAAAAATTACATGTGGAGTTCCCCAAGGCTCCATTCTGGGGCCTCTTCTGTTCAATATCTACACACTGAATTGTAGGTGTAGTCCTGGACTCACACCTGAACTTCAACAGCCGCATTAACACAGTTAACCATGTTCTCAGGTCTTTTGAACGGACGGGAGGACGGAGGATGGCTTCAGCATGATCTTTGGCGTCAACCACCTGGGTCACTTCCTGCTGACAGTGCTGCTGCTGGACCGGCTGAAGGCGAGCGGGCCGAGCCGCGTTGTGACCGTGGCCTCCAAGGCCTACGAGATGGGGAACGTGGACTTCGGCTGTCTGACCACGAAGAGGGACGTGAGTTCGGGCGACGGGGTCTACGAGCTCTTCAGGAAGTACTGCCACAGCAAGCTGTGCAACGTCCTGTTCACCTACGAGCTCGCCGCGAGGCTGCGAGGCACCGCCGTCACCTGCTACAGCGTCCACCCAGGTCAGCGGCCGGAATCGATCCAGCACCATGGAAATAATCTAACGTCTAAAGATTTCAAGGATGGAACCGGTGCTGGAAATCCTTGAAAACCCTTGAATTTTAGTGTGGTGTTTTCAAAGTTTGAAAAGTGCTTGGATTAAGAATTAAGTGCTTGAAAGTGCTTGAAATGTATGTTATATAATGACACATGATAGACAGGTTTCAGGTGCTGGAAATCCTTAAGATGAGCATTTTGACACTTTTATTAATTCATTCATTATTGTCATTTCTTACATTTAATTGGATATTTATTTTTCGACGCCGTCACGTATATGTGAACTAAATATATTGCTTGGTGGAATATAAAAACATATCTATATTCTAATGTTTTTGGCACACGTGAATACTTGTATCTCTTTTCTTCTGAATATAAATGTACATTTTTTGACAGCATTATCGATCATATCCATGTCGATTTGAACTCTTTCCTGTTTTCTCTATCCAGGATTTATAAAGACCGAGATCGGTCGTTACGCCAGCGGCTGGTGGAAGACCTGCCTTACCTCCATCATCTTCCTGTTCTCCTGGGACGCCGAGGCCGGAGCTCAGACCACGCTCCACTGTGCCCTGGAGCAAGGCATTGAGCACCTCAGCGGCCACTACTTCCAGCGGTGTGAGCCGAAGACGGACATCGAGTCGAAGGAAAGAGACGCCGCCGTTGCCAAGAAGCTGTGGGAGCTGAGTGAAGGGTTCTGTGGTCTGACCTGAACCCGGACCCGGATCCTGGTCTTACTTCTCTTAATGAAGCAAAGACGATGAAGATCTCCTTATAGTTTCTTTCAGTTGATTTAATTAAGTTTCCGATTACAAAAACACACAATCCTTCACATGTGTTTTCATCCAAACAGAAATGTGTTGCACAAATATAATTATTTAGTTTTGTTGTATATTCCCAGATGTTAATCATTAGATTTGAGGCTTTAATATGTTTATGGAAATATCAATCTATCCACGAGCCACTTCAGGACAATATCATTAATGAAACATTATATTATGTAACTCTCAAGTGTGTTTGGCAAAAATATTTGGCAGTAAATTCCTTGTTTTATGTGTTTACATTGCACACAGTTTTTTTTTTAAAGTGCTATACAAAAGACCATAATAACAATATTAAATCAGAATAAAATACATTTGAATTGACGTTTTGTTTTGTATTTATTTTATATGATTTTATATAAATGTAATATCATTAATGCATGTACACAATGATTTTTAAGTATTAATACAATTAAATATATTCTTTTGTCCTCCAGGTGATATCACGTAGAACGTGTCGCCGGGGCTTTTATTTTGAAGGCTGCATCAGTGGGTGAGAGTTCACGCTGCAGGGGGAGTTTCACTTGAACGTCATCTCTGACGGTGAGAACCGTGCAGGACCGGTCGGACCGGATCCCCCTGTCTGAGGGGCTGGATCCAGGGGGATCCGGTCCAACAGGTGAGTCCCATAAAAGGCAGCCGGGGGTTCTCGGGGACCAGACCCGCTGCTCGCCACCATGCTCCCCGCGCTGCTGCTGCTGCTGGCCCTCCTGCTGCTGGGAGGATACGTTCTCCTCACACAGACGCTCTTCAGGAGATCCACATGTAGAGGGACCGCGTCCATGACCGGCAAGACCGTCATCATCACGGGTGAGTTTCTGAGCAGTGTGTGGATATGGTTTCACCGGGGGGCGGGGCTGACACACACACACACACACACACACACACAAGAGGAGGTTAATAACTGGGTTTTGTCAACATAAGAAGGAGTCGACAGAAACGTTCAGAAATGAACTGATTCACAACTCAAAGTGAAACTTAACCGACAGATGCGCTGACTTTAGAAAGTCATGGGGGTCCAAAGCTGTTTTGGTTTTAAAAAGTGCGTTGTATATTGTGACTCCTCCTTAAACATACATTTCAACATCGTCAAACAGAATTAATAAAAAATAAAACGAGATCGGGGTCAATAGATTCTATTTGTTCTCTGAGTTGTTGTGATGCCTTGCTCCTGCAGGAGGGAACACCGGCATCGGGAAAGCCACGGCTCTGGACCTGGCCCGTAGGGGGGCCAGACTGATCCTGGCCTGCCGAAACCGGTACAAGGCCGAGGCCGCCATCGCAGACATACAACAGGTAGGAACCGAGAGCAAGACCCTCTGACGGGAGACCATGCTGATAGCAAACATGCAACGTGGTCTTCACCTGAGGCTTATCTGGTTCCAGGAGACCGGAAGTACCAACGTGGTCTTCATGCAGTTGGACCTGTCCAGTCTGAAGTCCGTCCGCTGCTTCACAGAGACCTTCCTGAAGACCGAGTCCAGGTTGGACCTGCTGATCAACAACGCTGGTACACAACCACACACCATTCTTTCTGTCTCTGTCTGTGTCTGTCTCTGTCTGTCTGTCTCTTCTGTCTCTACCGGTCTGTCTAGCTGTCTCTGTCTGTCTGTCTGGCTGGACTCCAGGTTTGGTTGCTTTGACATCACGGCAACGCCTGGCTGGTGATGTTGTGTTCAGGTGCAACGAGTCAAACGTAAATGTGTCTGCAGGTCTGGTGGCCGACGGGCGGACAGAAGACGGTTTCGGCATCGAGTTCGGGGTCAACCACCTGGGTCACTTCCTGCTGACCAACCTTCTGCTGGAGCGTCTGGAGGAGGCAGGGGGGGGCCGCGTGGTCACCCTGTCCTCCATGGCGTACCGCTGGGGCCACATAGACCTGCAGGTGAACCACGAGTCCACGTTCAGAAACACCAACATGATGCATTCAGGGTCAGGAACCAGAGACTGTCTGTGGTGCCCCAGAGGTCTAGATAGTAGCTCACATTAGTCCAGAGACCAGACCAGACTATGTGGAGGAACCAGAGACTGTCTGTGGTCCAAACAACAAGGTTTCTGCTGTATTTATGTCTAGATGACCTTATCAAGAGTGTTGATGGAGCAGCTACAACGTTAGCGTAGCCTAGCACCCATCAACCAGACTCCATTCAGAAAACCAGCGTTTTAAAAGTCCTTTCAGTATTAGTTAACAAGCTGATCGTGTCGAGGTGTGTCAACTTTACCTTCACTGTCTTCGCTCACATTGATTAGAACAAACCAATCACACACCATGGATGCAGCCAGTTACTCTTTCTTTAGTGTTAACCTGTTGTTGTTGTTGTTGTTGTTTGTTCAGGCTTTGACGGTGAACAAACACCTGGGAACCGGCAGGTACAGCTGGCAGTTCTTCCAGGCGTACTGCAACAGCAAACTGTGTAACATGCTCTTCACCTACGAGCTCGCCAAGCGGCTCCGAGGATCCACCGTCACCTGCTTCAGCGTCCACCCAGGTACCCAGACTCTGGATGCTGGAAATCCTTGAAAACACTTGAATTGTAGTATGGTGTTTTCAAGGTTTGAAAAGTGCTTGGATTTAGAATAAAGTTACAGTTGAAGATACTGAGTATTATGTATTATATATATATATATATATATAATACTCAGTATCTTCAACTATATATATATATATATATATATATATATATATATATATATATATATATATATATATATATATACACGTATGTAGTTTACCACAGCTGGGAGGTGCTGGAAAAGCATGAAAATTCACCTTAAAATGCTTGCAAGGTTCTTGAGTTTGACCTTGGAGAAGGTGTAGGAATCCTGCAGACCCGGTCCCGGGGATCTTTGGAGGAAGGGGGCGTGGTCTTAGGTGGCGTTAAACAAGTCTCTCCCGTCCTGCAGGTGTGGTCCGGACCGAGCTGTCCCGGCATGTGGGCCTGTGGCAGAAGGTCTTCATCGAGCCTGTGGCCCGGCTGCTGTTTCTCGACCCCGCCACCGGGGCCCAGACTACGCTGCACTGCTGCCTGCAGGAGGGAATCGAACCCCTGAGCGGGCGGTACTTCTCCTGCTGCGCTGTGCAGGAAGTGACTCCCCGGGCCAGGGATGACGCCATGGCCCGGAAGCTGTGGGAGGTCAGCGAGAGACTCTGTGGACTCTCTTAAGGTGGAATGACGTCCACCTTAAAACGTCTTCATATAAACTGGTTTCAGGGCTGCTGTGTAGCTACTTCTCATGATGTTGGTCGACAATATTCATATAATAAATTATATAAATAATGATAATGACAAAAAAAACATTACAATAAATAAAGAAAGAGCTTTTACACAAACAATGCATTGATACATTTGGTCAAAACCAGACAGCGACTTCAGGGTCTGGAGGTCCTTAAACTGTCATTCTCTCTGCTGGCCACCAGGGAGCGTCTCCTCTCTGGTTGTATAGAAGTCTATGAGAAAATGGTCCTACTTCTCTCTGTTGGCCACCAGGGGGCGACTCCTCTCTGGTTGTATAGAAGTCTGTGAGAAAATGGTCCTACTTCTCTCTGCTGGCCACCAGGGGGCGACTCCTCTCTGGTTGTATAGAAGTCTGTGAGAAAATGGTCCTACTTCTCTCTGCTGGCCACCAGGGGACGACTCCTCTCTGGTTGTATAGAAGTCTGTGAGAAAATGGTCCTACTTCTCTCTGCTGGCCACCAGGGGGCGACTCCTCTCTGGTTGTATTGAAGTCTATGAGAAAATGGTCCTACTTCTCTCTGCTGGCCACCAGGGGGCGACTCCTCTCTGGTTGTATAATAGTCTATGAGAAAATGGTCCTACTTCTCTCTTGATGTATTATCTCAGTAAACATTGTAAACATGAGTTTCTGGTCTCAATCTCTAGTTTCAAGTCTTCTTCAATCCAGCATGATGTTCATTTAGTACATTATGGTCCATTTAGAGTCCACCAGACCAGAAAGCAGGGGATGCTTTTGGGGCGGGGCTTACCTGCTGATTGACAGGTTGCTACCATGCTACCAATGCTAGTTAGCTACTAAGATTACTTGAACACTTAGCTGTAAAGTTGACCTTGAATTATGAAGCTAGCTTTGTTAGCAGCTTCACACCAGAATCCACATGGATCCAGATCCAGATGATCCAGATCCAGTAAGGTGCTGCTCGTTGTGCACCAGAATCCACATGGCTCCAGACCCACTCAGTATTATCAGATCCACCCGTTGCTCTTCCACAGAGAGTTCAATGTACCCACGTATACAGGCTGTCAGGGCCGGCCCCTAAACTAAAGGCTGACCCTGAACTAGGGCTGGTCCCTGAACTAGGAGCGGTCCGGTCTGCCGGGTGTGTTTCTATATTTAATCACAGAGAAACTTCAGTTGAGCATAATGACCTTTTATTACAGGTATGTAAGTTTACCTTCCTGGACACAATATCCATGTAAATATGACATCATATTACAAATATAGTTGTAAGTGGCTACGTTGGCTAGGCAACCTCAAACAGGAATTAAAGGAAAGTAGAGAGACATTTATTAACAAAAACATTAAAATATACAAACGTTGCAGAAAGAACAAGAAGAAATAAATAATGATTGCGATTAAAAATAGAATTAGTGTTTAGCAGCGTGAGATTCCGTCTGACACTAAATAAACTACAAGTTTGAGAAACGGCGTTTCGAGCTGTGAAGAGGGTCTCCCCGCTCCACCAATCCTGGCTGTCTGACGTAACTCGTCATTTGCATATAATTCCCATCAGCCCCCATGTGTCCCTCAGCAGGGCTGGCGGATCCTAATGTGGATCACACCCGGTCCTGGTGCCACTTTAGATACAGGACTCACAGCCCGGCACCCCGATCTCTGTAAACCGCCTGTTTGAGTCTAGAAGAAGCCCCTGAACCCGGTCTTCGTTCCATTTCGGTCTCTACGCTCTGTAGCACCATGACAAAGGCTGCTCGGGTCTCAGACCCCTATAAATGTCTTGTAGGACCGTTTGTCTGTCGTGTTATTTCGATAGCACATATACTAAAATTGGAACGATACAGAGAAGATTAGCATGGCCCCTGCGCAAGGATGACACGCAAATTCGTGAAGCGTTCCTCATTTTAAAAAAGAAACAAACGTCTGCTGGTTTTTATTGTTTTGGGGCCGACGGCGGTACTGCCACTGCAGAGCGGAGTCCTCTTCACCCAAACCGGATCCTACAAATCAACCGGTAAAAAGCCGGGACTCGTTTTCACAGCAACACTTAAGTTCCGCCGAATTATAGAGCAGCTTGGTTGCGGTTCAGGGAAGTCCTCCAGTTGGTTTTTAGGATCAGGTTCGACTGTAAAGCAGCAGGTTGTTTTATAATTCAACTATTTTTGAACGGAGTTCTGTTTCACTCGAACCATCAGACAAGAGATGCTGTTAAAGACAGACTGACTGATCTTTTATACGATTTTTTAAAAACAGCAGAGTAAGACAGTAAACTTCCGGTGACATCCTTCGGAATAAAAGCCCGGCTCTGACATGGCTCTGTATTTGGCACACAGGGACGCCACTTTAAAAGGTGAAGTGCTGTTATACGTCGTGTTCGTCTACCAGATATTTATTAATTGTGTCTCACACTGCTGTAGCCTTTAAATATAGACCGTTTGAACGGAATGACGTGTTCAATTCATATCCGTTTCTACCCTGTAACCGGAAATGAACTGGGACAAAATAAAAAACAAACAAGTATGTAAAAGAGGTTTTCTCCCAACATTTATTAACAAAGACATTAAAATATAGAAACGTTGCAGACATGTACTCAACATACAGAGAAACAAGAACATTAATTTAAATACAGAAAAAGATAATTATTAAAACAGAAGGGAATTAGGGCACTTAAAGTTGTGATATGATTAAAATGAGAGCTCAGTGGTGTGTTGGATGAGTGCCGAATTTCCGAGTCTAAACTCCCGAGTTAATCAAATCCCAATTCACGTTTGTCGAGATGAGAGCTGCTTATGTAAAAGCAAAACAATCGTAGATCAAGAGATTTATTAATGGAGTATGGTTTGGAGATTTCTCCGCATACAATATAACGGAATATTACGTATTACGCTGACACCTGCTGGTGAGGCTGTGGAACTGCACCCGCAGTCTCTGGCTCAAAACAGGAAGTAGGAAGAACCGTCATGAAGTAAACAACTAAAATAAAAGTGACTTTATTGACTCGAATCCAACAGTCCAGGTTGTGGTTCCCTAATCTCCCGACCCTGAACAGGAACTTTGGGGGAGGCCTGCCGGACGAGGAGCTGTGAGGAGGACTCTCTCTCCGCTCCAGCCCACCAATCCTGGCTGTCTGACGTAACTATTCATTTGCATATAATTCCCATCAGCCCCCATGTGTCCCTCAGCAGGGCTGGCGGATCCTAATGTGGATCACACTTGGTCCTGGTGCCACTTTAGATACAGGACTGACAGCCCGGCACCCCGATCTCTGTAAACTGCCTGTTTGAGTCTAGATGAAGCCCCTGAACCCAGTCTTCGTTCCATTTCGGTCGCTACGCTCTGTAGTACCATGACAAAGGCTGCTCGGGTCTCAGACCCCTATAAATGTCTTGTAGGACCGTATATCTATCGTGTTATTTCGATAGCACATATACTAAAATTGGAACGATACAGAGAAGATTAGCATGGCCCCTGCGCAAGGATGACACGCAAATTCGTGAAGCGTTCCTCATTTTCAAAAAGAAACAAACGTCTGCTGGTTTTTATTGTTTGTTTTGTGTTTGGAGGAAACAGCGCCACGCCACCGTGGCCGACGGCGGTACTGCAGCGGCAGAGCGGAGTCCTCTTCATTCTTTTTTTCTTCTTCTTTTACATTGATTTTACTGGTTTATTATTATTATTATTATTATTATTATTATTATTATTATTATATTATATTACACACCTGGTTTATTCGTCAACCATTTCCTTTATGTAATGGATTGAACAATGACAACATAAAGAACCCGGCCAATGAAAACAAGATATGGATGTATACGTCACTCCTAGAAGGAGCTAGGGGAGACCACGACTTTACATATTTCCCACTGTATTGAATGCATCTTTCGCTGCAGTGCTGCGGTCGGACAGACATACAGACAGTCAGTCAATCAGACAGACAGACTGACGTCACGGACCCCTCTGCCGGCTCAGATCATTCAGACACTCGATTCTTTCCTCGGACAAAAGAACGGAACCGGGACCGGTATGAACACGGAGGAGACCAATGTGGACCTGAAGGATGCTGAGACCAGGGACGCTGAGACCAGGGACCCTGCTGAGCCGGATGAGGCGGCGGATCCCGACCAGGTCCCCGCGGACACCGATGCGACGGAGGCCGATGTGAGCGAGGCGGACCTGGACCAGGAGGAGCAGGAGAAGCAGCCGATGACCGGAGCAGGAGACCGGGCCGAGGACGCTCCCCACGCCGGCGCAGAGGCGGCGGAGAACGGATCCGTGAAGCTGAAGATCCCCGAAGAGTCGGAGGAGGTGAAATTCACCGGACTGAACAAGGAGGAGCTGCTGAGGGTGGCGGGCACCCCGGGGTGAGGAGGCCGGAGACACACACATACATATAGTATATATATATAGTATATATACTATAAACATAATAACCGAATGTTTGTTTTCTGGTCTTCCTCCTGGTCCCCCCCAGCTGGGTCAGGACCCGCTGGGCCCTGCTAGTGGTCTTCTGGCTGGGCTGGTTGGGGATGCTGCTGGGAGCGGTCCTTCTGATCCTGCAGGCCCCGCGCTGCAGAGACCTGCCGGAGACCAGCTGGTGGTCTTCCGGACCCCTCTACCGGATCGGGAGCGTCCAGGCCTTCACCGCCACCCACGACCTGAGGGGTGAGAACAAGGCATTCTGGGAGATTCAGGGGGCCAGGACACAGAAACCACATGATGATGAGCAGGACTCCTCTTCATCACTGCTCCTCTTCATCACTGCTTCTCCTCATCATCACTGCTCCTCCTCTTCGTCACGTCTCCTCCTCTTCATCAGCTCTTTATCACTGCTCCTCTTCTTCATCACTGTTTCTCCTCTTCATCACTGCTTCTCCTCTTCATCTTCTTCATTGAAACCTTTTAGATTAAGTGATCAAGAGAACGTCTCCTCCCCCTCCTCTTCCTCCCCCCACCACCCCCCCCCCCCCTCCCCCTCCTCTTCCTCAGGTGTGGAGCAGAAGATCAGCTATCTTTCTAAGTTGAGGGTCCGGGGTCTGGTGGTCGGTCCGATCCACGTGGCTCCCGCAGACAAGGTCTTGGGTCTGAGGTTTGAGGAAGTCTCCTCTGAGACCGGAAACCAGGACCAGTTTAAGGGTCTCATACAGGCCGCTCATAAGAAGGGTGAGGATCTATGACATCACAACATATCTATGACATCACATGTCGCCATTGAATGTAGAACTCTCTTCCTCCTCCTCTTCCCCCTCTTCTCCCTCCTCCTCTTCCTCTTCCTCATCATCCTCTTCCTCCTCCTGTCCTGCAGTAAATCCCTGTTTTGTGTCTCTGCAGGTCTGAGTGTGGTTCTGGATCTGACTCCGAACTACCAGGGATCCTCTGGACCCTGGTTCTCCAACACCAGTGTGACCAACGTGGCTGAGAGGATGAAGGTGAGCAGACACAAAGCATCATGGGAACTGTAGTGTTCCCTTAGTAGAAGTGAAACAAGGAATAATAATAGAGAGTTCCTTCGTGATTCGGTGTCAGGATTTACACAGACCACCTCATGAGGTATCGCTAAGGTGTGTGGATGTGTGAAGCAGCAAAAGGGGGGGCTACCGTGGTCCTGGTCTCTAGCAGTGGTCTGCCTGTCTCTCTGTTCTCAGTCGGCTCTGGTCTTCTGGATGAACCACGGCGTGGACGGGGTGCAGCTGGTGGGCGTGGAGCGGGTCGCCGAGGTGGTCCCATCTCTGTGGACCGACATCCGGGCCATAGTCCAGAACGGGACGGACCAGCGCCCCAACAAGAGGTCAGAAACCCTCAAACTGCGGGGACCACTGGGACCACTGTGGGGTCCCTGTGGTGGTGGGGGGTATCAGTGGTGGGGTTCTCTGTGGTAGGGGGTCTCTGTGTCGGGGATTATCTGTGGTGGGGTTCTCTGTGGTGGGGGGTATCAGTGGTGGGGTTCTCTGTGGTGGAGGTCTCTGTGGTGGGAGTTTCTAAACTACCTTCAGTCCCAAAGCAAACAAAGACCCACAACCCTGGACCTGATGGTCCTGCTGGTCCTGATGGACCTGGTGGTCCCGATGGACCTGATGTGTCTTCTAGAGTCCTGATTGGGGTCACTGAGCGCTCCTCGGCCGAAGACGTGTCCGCCCTGCTCTCCTCTACCGGTGTGGACCTGCTGATCTCCAGGGTCCTCCGCCCGGGCCCCGCCGACGCCTCGGACCAAGCCCGGTCCATCCAGCTCCTGTACTCTTCCCACAGCCAGACCAGGCTGGCCTGGAGCCTGGGAGGGCGGGCCCAGGGTCACCTGGCCTCACTGGTGGGTCCGGCTCTGGTGAAGCTGCACCTCCTGCTGCTCCTCACGCTGCCGGGGACGCCGGTCCTCAACTACGGGGACGAGATCGGCCTGATGGATGAGGTGAGGAAGCCTCACACCCACCGCCACCCGTCACCACTGGGTGTCCTCTAACATGATCTCCTGTGTTACAGGGAACCACGTTTCCCACAATGCTCTGGGACTCTGACAAGGAGCTGAACGGGACTCTGCAGGTAAAGCAACTTAACATGGAGCAGTAGTAGTAGTAGCAGTAGTAGCAGCAGTAGAGGTAGTAGTAGTAGTAGCAGTAGTAGCAGCAGTAGTAGTAGTAGTAGTAGCAGTAGTAGCAGCAGTAGAAGCAGTAGTAGTAGTAGTAGTAGTAGTAGCAGTAGTAGAAGCAGTAGTAGTAGTAGTAGTAGTAGTAGCAGTAGTAGAAGCAGTAGTAAGTAGTAGTAGTAGTAGTAGTAGTAGCAGTAGTAGCAGCAGTAGAGGTAGTAGTAGTAGTAGCAGTAGTAGCAGCAGTAGAAGCAGTAGTAGTAGTAGTAGTAGTAGCAGTAGTAGCAGCAGTAGAAGCAGTAGTAGTAGTAGCAGTATTAGCAGTAGTAGTAGTAGTAGTAGCTGTAGTGGCAGTAGTAGTAGCGGTAGTAGCAGCAGTAGTAGTTGTAGCAGTATTAGCAGTAGTAGTAGTAGCAGTAGTGGCAGTAGTAGTAGCAGTAGCAGTAGTAGTAGCAGTAGTAGTAGCAGTATTGTAGTAGCAGTAGTATTAGTAGTATTAGTAGTACTAGGAGTAGCAGTAGAAGGACTGTGTAGTGGCCTTCAAGACTGTGTAGTGGCCTTCAGGACTGGGTAGTGGTCTTCAGGACTGTGTAGTGGCCTTCAGGACTGGGTAGTGGTCTTCAGGACTGTGTAGTGGCCTTCAGGACTGGGTATTGGTCTTCAGGACTGGGCAGTGGTCTTCAGGAATGTGTAGTGGCCTTCAGGACTGGGTAGTGGTTTTCAGGACTTAGCAGTGGCCTTCAGGACTGGGTAGTGGTCTCCAGGACTGTGTAGTGGCCTTCAGGACTGGGTAATGGTCTTCAGGACTGTGTAGTGGCCTTCAGGACAGTGTAGTGGTCTTCAGTACTGTGTGTCCCCTGCAGGAGGAGAAGGCGGAGCGTCTGGCGTCCCTCCAGTTCTTCAGCGCTCTGAGCGAGCTCCGGGGGAAACAGCGCTCCCTGCTGTTTGGAGACTTCGTCCTGCTCTCTAACTCCTCCTCCTCGCTGGCCTACCTGCGGGTCTGGGATCAGAGCGAGCGCTACCTGGCCGCCTTCAACTGGGCGGAGGAGACGGTGGTGCTGCCGCTGAGTGCCAACGCGGCGGCGGAGGCCGGGGCAGCGCTGCCTCGGCGGGCCGCGGTCGTCCTCAGCACCAACAGCAGCTCCCTGCCAACGGACAGAAGCGTGGACCTGACGGCGCTGCGCCTCGGCCCCGGACAGGCGGCGCTCCTCAGGTTCCCCTACGCCGGGTAGATGCTGCCACCAGGCCCTGTTACCATGGTGACGGGACACCATGCAAGAATTCGGTGTTTGTGTACGTGGTGAATATTTGAAGGTGACAACAAGAATAAAAAGGTTCTCTGAAGTCTGGACTCTTTATTTATGTTCCGCGGTAGAACTAGAATAATCACTGATAATCAATACTTCATTATTGGGTATTAATAATAATATAATAATAATAAAGAGCACGCTTCCTGTTTAACAAAACATCTGCACATTAATAACAAACATTATAAAATAGGAGTTGGCTTACTGAATACCAAACTTGAGACCTATTAATCTTGAATGAATAAATCAGAAGGCACTGATTCCAATAATGTATCTGCACTCTCCACAGGTTGTCCGGTAAGAACAGGAATGATGTTGATGGGTTAATGAATCCAATTCACACACACTCTCATTGAGATGCCCCTCATTTATTAGAGAATTCTTCTGTTGATACTGTCTGTGTGGTTACTACAATAAAGAAATAAACAGAAATGTGCATATTAATCATACACAATAATTATAATAAACAGAAACAGACTGGTATAAATTATATAATGCAGTAATAAGGCTATGTCAAGATAAACAGTAAAAGATGAATAAATGAGAAGATTTGAGTGTTTAGAGACTTAAGGGACTGTCAACAAAAGCAACCTCTTAACTCAGGAAGGCCCATATCTATATCACTTGCATAGTGTGCACAACGGGAGAGACAAATAAATGCGCGACGATCCCTTAATGGACGCATCTGCACGCTCACTACACTGCCGTGACATAACTAATAAACACCTGAAAACCACAGCGGTACTCCATTAATCAACCTAACAATATTATCATGGGTCATATACATCAATTGGACACTATAAATTGGCAACAATTAACCAATGTACAAGACATCTTACAGTACGATAAACTTAATTGCCGAATAACACTCAGAATATAATCGAGACCAGTATCAGAATGATAGAGTATTACTCACACTCTCATGGACGCACAAGACAGAGCAAATCAACAAAAAGGAGAAACAAGAGTCCAGAAAACACAGCTGCAGGATAAATAGAGTCCAAACGGCTGGGATGAACGAATAAAATCCAGAACTGCTGCGGTGAACAAAACTCTCCTCATCGACTTGCGCCAGACACTTCTCTCAGTGCAGCAGAGGTCTCTGATTGGTTCAGCGCATCCAGACATTAACTGTTCACGTGAACACCATGTGCAAGGTAACAGGCTCTAGGACTGAGCATGTGAACTGTGAATGGGCTGATGAGGGATGCTATGTTGGAAATGGGCACTGAAGGGCTAACCTTCTGAACAGCCGCCCCCAACTTTGAGGAACAAAGTTGAATCAGTTGAAAGTTAGTCAGGAGTATTTTGAGGGAGTGCTGGGAGTCTGATGAGGCGAGCAACTGGCCGGATGTATGTCCTGTCCTTGACTTGGATCTGTGCGGTCCGCACTCTGCCTTCAGCACCGGGAATGACTGCTGTTACTATTCCGACTGGCCATAGGGCACGTGGGAGCTGATGATCAATGATCAGGACGATTGTGCCAACAGTCAGATCATCTTGTTCCTGTTGCCACTTGGATCGAGTCTGGAGGGAAGGCAGATAGCTTCTGATATAGTGGGTCCAGAATTGATCGGCCAAAGCTTGGCACTGCTTCCATCTGCGACGACTGAGGAGCTTTGTGTCTGAGTAGATGACCTGTGGTGTTGATGGGTCAGGCGCCCCATCAACAGCATATTGGGAGTGATTGGATCTGGGTCTGCCACATCTGATGAGGTGTAACCGAGGGGTTTTGAGTTGACGATGCTTTCCACCTCAATCAGTATTGTTCTCAAGACCTCCTCCGTTACAGTCTGAGATCCCAGGGTGGTGTGCAGAGCAGACTTGATGGTACGGATCTCCCGCTCCCAGGAACCGCCAAAGTGTGGCGCATATGGGGGATTAAACCGGAAATGAATTTGCTGACTGGCGAGTTGTGACTGTAGAGTGGGGGTCAGTGATTCGAAAGCATCCTTGAGTTCCGAGCTGCCACCTTTGAAGTTCGTACCTTGGTCAGATAACAGCTCAAAGGGCTTTGCTCGTCTTGCAATGAAGCGACGAAGTGCCATCAGAAATGAGTCTGTGTCCATGCTGGCTAGAAGATCAAGATGTACGGCATGGGTTGTCAGACATTTAAACACTATGCCCCATCTCTTCTCTGTACGCCGTCCAATCTTGATGAGGTACGGCCCGAAACAGTCCACGCCTGTGGAATAGAATGCTGGATGATGGAGCCGCAAACTGGAGGGTGGAAGGTCAGCCATTTTGGGGATGACTGGACGGCTGCGCCATTTCCGGCATTCAGGACAGTTATACTGGTGCTTGCGGACAGCTTCCCTCCCACGAAGGATCCAAAACCGTCTGCGTAGCTCGGCAAAGACCCTCTCAGGTCCGGGGTGGGCAAGCTGTCTGTCAAAGTCCTGAATGAGGAGTTTAGTGATGCAATGATGGGGATCAAGCACAACTGGATGCAGGGTATCTTGGCAGAGGGAATCACATCTGCGGAGCCGCCCCCCCACACGGATCAACTGTGCTTTCTTGGTCATACTCAGGAGCCAAGGTGAGTAATCGGCTACTTGCTGGTATCGGTCGCTGTGATGCAAGGAGGGCGTATTCTTCTGGGAAACAGGCTATCTGTATCTTCCTAAAGAGGGCCAATTCAGCCTGCTTGTAGTCATCCGCTGTTGGGTCTGAAACTGCGGCCGCCCCATCACGTGCTTGGACAGAAGCCTTAAGCAGTTCATTAAAGCTGTCGAAAGTGCTGGCATCAGGCAGGCTCGGATATTCTGATCGTGAATTGTATAATAAATAACTGGAAATTATTGATTAATTATAAAATAATTAACATTTCTCATATAATAACGGGATTTAGTTGTTCAGACATTCAGTTGACTCCCACGTTTAATCACAAACTAAGATCTAAACCGGTGGAGGATCAATCACGTCACTCTGATCAGCTGCAGCGTCCAATCAACGGCCGAGGATCAATAAGGGGGCGTGTCTTAATAGACTCGTAAAGGCGGATCTCCTCGATCTTCGATGCGGAGCTTTATTGGACGGCTGTCAAGATGGCGGACCAGAATGACTTCCGGTTCGGAAAGCGGCGGTCGCATCAAACTTCTTTCTCTCTTTGATGACGAATGAAACGATGACGTCAGGTGGACTTTGAATCCGTCCACGGAGGACTTCCGGTGAAACAATGTGAGTGAAATAAAGTTTAACTGTGTGTTTGCTGGTTGAACGCTCCTGTGTAGTAGTAGTCTCTTTGGACCCTGTTGGACTCCAGGGTCTTTGTGGACCCTGTTGCTACTCCAGGATCTCTGTGGACCCTGTTCGACTCCAGGGTCTCTCTGGATTCTGTTGATCTCCAGGGTCTCTGTTGACTCTCCAGGGCCGTTAGCTCGTCTTGCTAGCTAACGACCAGCTACAAAACTACAAACAACTACACTGAACTACAAACCCTAGTATTGTACCTATAATGTACAGGCAGTGGAGGAAGAAGTACTCTGAACTTTTACTTTAACTAAAAGTACTAATAACACGGTGTCGGCTGCATATTCTCTGTTACTAGTAAAAGTGTTCAAAAGTATAATCATCGCTAATTTACATTAAAATGTCATTTAAAATGTAACTTAAAATGTAACATTAAAATGTAAATTAGAAGTACTAATTATGCATGAGAATGAGTACAACATGTACTTCTTAGATGTAGTGCAAGTATAGAGTAACAACAAAGACTGTAGCCTGTACTCAAGACTGTAGAGTGTACTAGTGTGTACAGAGTGTACTTTACTGTAAAGTGTACTAGTGTGTACTGTAGTGTACTAGTGTGCACAAGCGTGTTCTATACTCTGCTGTCTGTGACAGTGCAATATGTGAAATACGCACTTAGGTTGAAAACTTTTTACATTGTATTTATATAATGTGTGTATACACTGTGGTGGTATTATTTTTACTGAAGTACATGGAGACTTGATGGAAACGAGTATTTCTTCTAACTTTACATTTCCGCTACATTTGGATGGACATGTAACATCGTTCTCTCTCTCTCTCTCTCTCTCTCTCTCTCTCTCTCTCTCTCTCTCTCTCAGTTCCCGCCTCAGCAGGAGTCCCGGGGAAAAAAAGAGCATCACACACGTGCGCAGTGAGGGCTCGCGCTGTCATGTTCTAGCCCGCGCGCATGCCGCCTCCAGGCTCCGCTTGTCTCGTGAGGGATGTGTTTTTTCTACAGTCACGGTCAGAAATCAGCGGCTCGTGACGGTTCGTTCGGGCGGCAGATTCCGCGTTACGTCAAACCAGCTGCAGCCAGCTACACCGGGACCGGAACAGAGCTCGTCAAAATAAAAGCTCGCAATTTGGAAGCTGGTGAAATCTGAATCAGCTTCTTTTTTTTTAAGCGTTCAAATGCAAATAATTTGATTCCAGTTAATTCAGTTCGTTTGATATAAATTACGGATTATTTAACAGTAAACTTCCCTAAACTAGTATAAAATTATGTTTGTTTTTTAAAGTAGTTAGTAGAATCTAAATAAATGTATTAAAAAGTAAAGTAGCTTCATAACAATACAATACAACATCACATTTATTAGGATGGCTCCACTTTACCCTTTTACGAAGTCATTTTACAGTATATAATGTATTATCTTACATTATCTATTTTTATTGTTTTTTAAATCATGACAGAAATAATAACCTGCATTTCTGAGGGTTTAGTTTTATATAAAAGGTTGATAGGTCCCTTTTAATGAACCTTCTACACCCCTTATTAACAGCCTCCCTGCACACATCTTGAATGAACTATTTATTATTCCTTGCATTGACTTACAGCTCTGAGACATCAACTATGATGTCTTTTTATTATTATTATTATTATTATTATTATTATTACATCGGTTTTATGTTTCCATTTTCCAAATACTAAAAGGCACTTTACAAAAGCAACTAAATCAAACAAAACAAGCAAGCAAAAATAGTAATAACAATAATTAATAGTTTTACTTGAGTATTCTACCGGGAAAATAGCAGAAATCTGAAGAAACTATTGTATTGCATCAGAAATAACTTCTTTGAATTCTTACACACACACACACACACACACACATATATATATATATATATATATATATATATATATATGTGTGTGTGTGTGTGTGTGTGTCAAATTATTGGATACGTGTTACGTCAGACGTAAAAAGCGTTGGCCACTGTTGTTCCGAAACAACATCGACATCGCAACGGTCGGTTTTATTTTTTATTTTGAAACGGTCCTCCCGGAAGCCGTGTCCTTGTCCCCTGTGTTCGACTTTACCGCTCGGTTCGCGCGGCGGTGACGTCGCTCGCCGGTAAAGTCCACCGACGACGAGTCGACCGGACTGACCGCTTCTCCTCCCTCATCAACCGGAGCTCAGAGCGGCATCACGGCAGCGCGGAGCCCCCTCCCCCTAACCTGCGCGTCTCCCGCCCTGCCTGACGGGACCACGACGAGCCGCTGGCAGCGAATGACACCGAGCGGGGAACTTTGCCGCTTCGCCCCGGGATGATGATGGACATAACCCCGGCACCGACTAACGGACACGGAGCCCGATGGACCCGGCGGAGGGGCAGCGGGGACGTGTGAATAACCCCGCCGGTCGGAGCATCCTTCACCACCGACGTGTTTTCTCCTCAATTCGAGTGTTTTTTCCCCGACAATGTCACCACCAAGGAGACGCGGCTGAGGCACCGGCTCCTCTCCCGGGGCTCCGCTGCACGCTCCAAGCTAACGTTAGCTCCGGTATAGGCACAACCGGACCCTCCTGTCCGATCTGAGTTTTTTTGGGGGGGGGGGAGGGGGTGGTGGTGGAGGTGTGCTGGTGGGGGGACACAGTTGGATCTGTTGGATGAGAATCGGTCACCGGGCCGGGTACTGTGCGGAGGGACGTGGGAGGAGCGGCCGATCTGACGGGCTCGTCCCCGGGGGAGAGACGTGGCGAGTCGGCCGGAGGACGATGTGAAGATGGGTCTGGTGTTCGGGCTCCTGTGGCTGTTCACCGGCTTCCTGCAGGGCGCGCACGGCCAGGGCGTGTACGGTAAGGACGTCACTCACACGCACCCACCGGGTCGTAATGGTCCGGATATGTGGATCCGTTATACCGCCATGTGAACCCGGTTTTAACCCGGAATATCGCCCACACCGACGTGACCTTGCCAGGGATTTAGCGAGTGTGTAGGCTAAGTATGTGTGTATGTGTGTACGTGTGTGTTCAGTCATATTACATCCGTGCCTGGCCTGAAGGCACAACAGGTAGGCTGCTACACACTCACACCTGTGGATAGCAGACTGGGAAAGTCTTCATTAGATCTCCACAAGGTCCCACATGTTCCCGTCTTTAACGGTCCTGCAGGGTCTCTGTGGGAGTTCAGTGTTTCTGCAGGTCTACAGGGTCTCTTCAGGACTGGGTGTCTCTGTGGGACTCTGTTTATCTTTTGGACTACAGTGTGGCTGCAGGTCTACAGGGCTCCTGCCGGTCTACTGTGTCTCCGTGGGACTGGGTGTCTCCATGGGACAGGGTCTCTGTAGGTCTACTGGGTCTCTCTGGTCTCTGGGGGACTTTAAATGAGCTCTGAGCGACCACCATAATAATAAAAATGACACCTCCACATCGTCACGCAAATCATCTGACCACCATAGCTCATTACATGATAACACCTGCTTTTATGGTATTATCTCTGCAGGAACTCACGATGATATTCTGTGATGTGTTAGGTCTAGATAGTAGACCACATTAGTCCAGAGACAAGACTAGACTATGTGGAGAAACCAGAGACTGTCTGTGGTCCAAACAACAAGGTCTCTGTTATATTTATGTGTAGATGACCTTATTTGGAGTGTTGATGGAGCTGCTACAATGTTAGCGTAGCCTAGCACCCATCAACCAGACTCCATTCAGAAAATTTTTTAAAAGTAGTTATCTTGTGGTCTTGCAGACGGACCTAACAAAGCATGACTCAGCACATTTTACTGATCCCCATCATGAGCGTCAAGGCCTTGTCTTCATGGCCATCTTTGTCTTCATGGTAGTCCTTGTCTTCATGGGGGTCCTTGTCTTTGTGGGGGTCCTTGTCTTCATGGTAGTCCTTGTCTTCATGGGGGTCCTTGTCTTCATGGTAGTCCTTGTCTTCGTGGGGGTCCTTGTCTTCATGGTAGTCCTTGTCGTTGTGGGGGTCCTTGTCTTGGGTCTCTAAGATCCTATAATTGTTACCGACACGTTTGGCGGCTGCAGACCTCCATACGGACCCTGGTGACAGTGTGGTAATGACAGACAGCGGCCTGATGACAGACAGCGGTGTGGTGACAGACAGCGGTGTGGTGACAGCGATGTGGTGACAGCGGCGTGGTGACAGTGGCATGGTGACAGTGGCATGGTGACAGTGGCATGGTGACAGTGGCATGGTGACAGTGGCATGGTGACAGCGGCGGCATGGTGACAGGCAGCGGCATGGTGACAGACAGCGGCGTGGTGACAGTGGCGTGGTGACAGCGGCGTGGTGACAGCGGCGTGGTGACAGCGGCGTGGTGACAGCGGCGTGGTGACAGCGGCGTGGTGACAGCGGCGTGGTGACAGCGACGTGGTGACAGCGGCGTGGTGACAGCGGCGTGGTGACAGCGGCGGCATGGTGACAGGCAGCGGCATGGTGACAGGCAGCGGCATGGTGACAGACAGCGGCTTGGTGACAGTGGCGTGGTGACAGTGGCATGGTGACAGCGGCGGCATGGTGACAGGCAGCGGCATGGTGACAGACAGCGGCGTGGTGACAGCGGCGTGGTGACAGCGGCGTGGTGACAGCGGCGTGGTGACAGCGGCGTGGTGACAGTGGCGTGGTGACAGTGGCATGGTGACAGTGGCATGGTGACAGCGGCGGCATGGTGACAGGCAGCGGCATGGTGACAGCGGCTTGGTGACAGCGGCGGCATGGTGACAGGCAGCGGCATGGTGACAGGCAGCGGCATGGTGACAGACAGCGGCGTGGTGACAGTGGCGTGGTGACAGTGGCGTGGTGACAGCGGCGTGGTGACAGCGGCGGCGTGGTGACAGGCAGCGGCGTGGTGACAGTGGCGGCGTGGTGACAGACAGCGGCGTGGTGACAGCGGCGTGGTGACAGCGGCGTGGTGACAGCGGCGTGGTGACAGCGGCGTGGTGACAGCGGCGGCGTGGTGACAGCGGCGGCGTGGTGACAGACAGCGGCGTGGTGACAGACAGCGGCGTGGTGACAGCGGCGTGGTGACAGCGGCGTGGTGACAGCGGCGGCATGGTGACAGACAGCGGCGTGGTGACAGCGGCGTGGTGACAGACAGCTGTGATGACAGAGCGCCGCGGTGACAGACAGCGGTGTGGTGATGACAGACAGCGGCGTGGTGATGATAGACAGCGGCGCGGTGACAGTGGCGTGCTGACAGACAGCGGCGTGGTGATGACAGACAGCGGCGTGGTGACAGCGGCGTGGTGACAGCGGCGTGTGACAGCGGCGCGGTGAAAGCGGCGCGGTGACAGACAGCGGCGCGGTGACAGACAGCGGCGTGGTGACAGCGGCATGATGACAGCATGATGACAGCATGGTGACAGCGGTGCAGTGACAGCGTGTCCTGTGTGATGTCAGCACTCAGATTATCTGTAATCTTATATTTCGCGGATCAGAGGCAGAGGAGGCGTATTACATCACACACACTGTTACTTACATCACAGTTCAGTGTGCTGACGTCTCTGAGATCATCCAGCCTCAGCTCTGACCAATGAGGGAGGGAGGGGAGGGATTAGGGTGCAACATCTGTGCCTGTGTTTTACAGGATGAACATGGAGGCTTGATAGAGAGAGACGCTGACGGAGAAAATCTTCCTGAGTTTCTGCTCATCAAGTTGTTTTTTAACGACTACAATTCAACAATCACTACTTACACGTACGTTAGCACCGTTAGCTTCAGACAACGACACCAACGTGGGCGGCAGTGGTTCGAATCCCGGCTCCACCAGTCTACATGCCGATCTCCCTCCACCCTGTCGCCCTCCACCCTGTCTCCCTCCACCACGTCTCCCTCCACCTCTCGCTTGCTCCTCAGTGTGTTGGAGTAGATCTTCTCTTCCAGTCATCAGTTCATCGTCACAGGCGGTCATGTGATCTGCAGGCTGTCTCCTCATCATGATGCAGCCTGCAGTCAGTGAGTGGTGATGGTGGTGGTGTTGTTGTTGTTGACTCCGGCCATCACGTGTTGTTTGATGCGTTGCTATGATACTGATGTGATCTCACAGCCATGCGGGCCCAGGTAACGCCTGGTAGACCCTCCTTGGCAGTCGGAGCTAGTTTGGATGGAGAAGGTCAGTCTGCTGCTCACTCACCTACGGGCCGCCTGGACACTGCAGGGCCCCCTACAGAAACCAGCAACAGAAACCACAGAGGGGTGAATCCGGTGTATACAGTGAAGCTGAGAGCTCCAACACAGATCTGCATACTTTCCTCCTGATGACATCATTAACTGATGACATCATCAACTCCATATCTGACCTGCTCTTGTTACCTTCTCTGGGAAACTGGGATTCATTATAACTGTTTTTTAATTACCTCCTCCTCTCCCAGCTGTTTCCTCGCAGACAGGAAACTCCATTCACGCCGCCATTTATGCCCCCCCCCCGCCACTGTGTTTATCAACCCATTAGCTGTGGGTTTACTGTGTTAATAAGTGTTAATGTGTGCTAATGAGGATGGAGCATGGCAGATTACTGGCAGTGCTGTTGGACCGCCTCCTATTTCCTGCCGACCAGCTGCGTAGAGGAGGAGGAGGAGGATGGGGAGGAACGAGATTGGCTGTAAAAGCTGGGGTCATGACATCATCCAGAGGCGCTCAGTGGATTTTACCAAGCTGGATTCACTGGATCTAGCAAGACCCAAACTATTTATCGGTGATTTAATATCAATGACCAGATGAAAAGGATGCAGAAATAACTCCATAATGATGGTGATCAGTAAAAAGTGCTGAGTCATGCTTTGTTAGGTCTGTCTGCAAGACCACAAGATAACTATGAATGGTAATGAATGAATGGTGAATGATAATTTCTGAATGGAGTCTGGTTGATGGGTGCTAGGCTATGCTAACATTGTAGCTGCTCCATCAACACTCCAAATAAGGTCATCTAGACATAAATACAGCAGAGACCTTGTTGTTTGGACCACAGACAGTCTCTGGTCCCTCTACATAGTCTGATTTGGTCTCTGGACTCATGTGAGCTACTATCTAGACCTCTGGAGGACCACAGACAGTCTCTGGTGTCTCCACATAGTCTGGTCTGGTCTCTGGAGGAGGAAGCAAGAGGAGGAGGAGGAGGAGAAAAGAGGACGAGAGGAGGAAACTTAATGGGAGCAAAACAAGAACGTGTTCAGATGTGTGTGAAGGTGAAGGACAGATGTGCATGCTTTCAGCATCAGCTGATGGTTTCCATGGCGACGGGGATTATAGGAGGAGTGCTGGTGTGCAGCACCGTGGTGGCGGCTCATCGGTCCACCTTGGGGAGCGGCGGTCCCCGAGAGGGATTAAGGCCACGCTGGAGAACAACACCAGTACAGTGAGATTATGTAAGCTTCATCCACACGCAGGACCCAGCGAGGACCAGGGCCCAGCCAGGTCCGGGACACATCCGGGTCCAGGACCCAGCCAGGTCCACGACACCGCCCAGTCCAAACCTATCTCCATCTTGGCTCTGGGTCTGAACTGATCTCAGGTTTAAATCTGAGCAGCCTTTCTATGGATTACTGTATCCATCCTCCCTGTGGATCATCTTCAGGCTCGACACTTCATCAATACTATTTATTGATTATAGATAATGTCAGTGCCTCTCTCTCCCCTTGTTGAGCCTCGGATGGAATTCAACCTTCGACCTGCTCAGCTGTCACAGCTGATACTCCATCACATCTCTGTGGTGTTGCTAGGCAACCACAGAATCAGATGTCAGTCAACCGACCAGCTGTTGTTTGTCACTCTCTCCACTGTAAACACGTCCTGAAGCTCCGCCCCCCCCCCCCCCCCACAGCTCTCAGCTGATCTGATTGGATGACAGAGAACTGCTCCAGTGATGTCATCTCTTCACTTAAAACGATGACTTTAGCCGGACGCCGCTCTCTCCCTGCTGACCGTGCATCATCCTCCTCCAGCTGTTTCCTGTCTGAGCACTTCACTCTCACATCTGTCCCTCCCTGGAGACCGATGTGCACGCTCGTGCACACTCATCACGCTTGTGCACGCCCTTCCACGTGTCCTCGTGTGATTAATGATGCGCACGGCGCTGCAGCAGGACGTCATGGTGACAATGTTTCCTGTTATGATGTGTGGTACCGATATGAGCATCATTATTGTTATTATAATACACGGTCAGTCACATGACTGTCAGTCATACTGTGACCTCATAGAATGCTGCTCTCTGATTGGCTGTCAGAATCACCTCCCGACATCTTTTGGGTTAACATTTTGACGACTGTTCTGAATCAAACTGGAGGTAACCATAGCAACAGTGCCGACGCTTACATTAGGCCACAGTCAACTTACTCAAGGGCTCCTGGACTCTACTCAAGGATCTCTGAAACCTCCAGAAGGACCCCCTGGAAACTTCTCAAGGCCTCTACAAGATCTTCAAGTACATTTAGAATCACAGGAACTTCTAGACGCTCCTCCAGGGAACCCTGGAAACTGGAACCTCCTCCAGGAAACCCTGGAACCTCCTCCAGGAGACCCTGGATCTTTTTCATGGACATCTGACACCTTCAAACCCAGGGACCTCCTCAAGGACAGCTGGAACCTTAATAAGGACTGGAGCTGGTAACAAGACCTACAGGACATCATTAGCAACGCCTGGCACTGCCTTCAGGACCTCAGTGACCTTCTCAAGGACCTCTGGAACCTTCTTGAGATCCCATGGACCCTCTTTAAGGATCCTAACCTCCACAAGAATACCTGGAACCTCCTTCAGAAACCTGAATCTTTTCCTGGAACACCCCTGACTAGAGCATCTCCTCAGGGACTACCCAAAGATCTCCAGAAGCTCCTGGAGCACCCTGTCTTCAAGGACAGCTGGACCCCTAATACCTTTTCTAAATAAAGATCTCTGAAAACTGAACTGAAAATCTAAAGCAGGTGTCTCAAACTGATCCAGTAAAGGGCCGCTGTGGCTGCAGGTTTTCATTCCAACCAAGCAAGAACACACCTGACCCGACTTATTCACCTACCTGATTTGCCTTCACACCTTGATTGGTTGGATCAGATGTGTTCTTGCTTGGTTGGAATGAAAACCTGCAGCCACAGCGGCCCTTTACTGGATCAGTTTGAGACACCTGATCTAAAGGCTGTCTAGTAGCTACTAGACTAGAAGCTACTAGACTACTATGACCCCTGAAGACCCCGTAGAGCCTCTTTAAAGAACCTCTGGACCCTCCTGAAGGATTTCCAGAAGGAGCCCTCTAAAATACACAATTTGTGCTGTCCGACGTAATCACCCCAAGCGACCAATCAGAGAGGGGGACACCATGCTGCCTCACAGTGATTGGTCCTTCCTGTGACGCATGTCGATGACGTCCAAACTGGCCAATCACCATCAAGCCTTCACGTCACTGAGCAGCGTGGACTTCATTCATCCTCCCCCCCCACCGCCTCATTACGTATGCAGAAGAAGCCCGTGCTCGGCCAATCAGATGTCGGCTGTTATTTTTAGCCACCCTACTGACTCGGCAGCTTCCTCTGAGAAATCCATTGCTCCGGAAATAGAGCGAGAGAGCTTACATAACGGAGAGAGAGAGAAAATCTTTCCTCTGACATGAATTAAACAGTAGAGCTAAATCTGACCTGAGATCAGCGTACGGAGACGTGAGCCTGAGTGAGACATAGACGGATCCGGATGTGGGACAGATAGTGGTTTTAATATTCAGGTTCATGTCCGTCTTCCCTCTCCAGCTCTGAGCCCAGAATGAACTCTGACCCCAGACCTGAGAATTTCAGCAGGTTTGTGGTTTTTACAGCATACAGAACAGGTCTCGGGTGAGATCTCAGCCTCTCTCTCTCCTTCACTCTCTCTCTCGCACTCTCTCTCTCTCTCTCTCCCTCCAACAAACTGGTTCCGTTGTGCCTCTAGTTTGCTTCTGGTTCTTCCACTCTGGTTCTACTGCAGTTCTACTCTGGTTCTACTTCAACTCCCCTGTGATAGATCTGATTGGACCTTCATGACTTTATAGTCCAGCTAAACCTTTGATTTATTTACATTAACAACTCTATTAGACTCTCTAAAAGATCCTCAACAACATCCTGATCCTGGTGCAGAACACATTGCCATGATTACCAAGTACCAGAGTTTAAAGGAGAACGATAAAAGTGAATTCATTGATCTGTGAAAATCTCAACAGTTCGATGTTCAGCTCAAACCAGAGTAAATGTACCCTCACGTTGGACTCCTTATGACTCTGAACAGACCTGGTCCTGATGGTCCAGATGGTCCTGGCGGTGGTCCAGGTCTTCACGGAGGCTGGGTGTTTTTCATATGTATTGTAGAAACACAAACGCTGATTTCTGTTTATTTATCAGCAGAGACACTTTAGACACTGGATGAGACTGCAGCTCTGCTGGAGGATGAGTCACACACACACACACACACACACACACACAGTGTTAAATCAGGGCAAGCTCCTGCTGCCTCTGAGACTCACTGCTCTACTGTACAGGCCTGAGGCTGTGTGTGAGTGTGTGTATTTGTGAGTGTGTGTGTGTGTGTGTGTGTGTGTGAATGTGTGTGTGTGTGTGTGTGTGTCGTGCAGCTTTAAAGGGACAGATTAAAGCATAAAAGGGGAGGAAACTGGTCAGACCCAAAGTTTTCTTTCATGGTGATAAAACTAAAATGTATTATTTATGAATGCTACCATGATGTGTGTATATATCCACATATATATATCTATATAACATAGTTATATACACACATTTATATTCATAAATATGAATCATCTAACGTCAACATTACATCCTGGTTCTATTGTGCCGCTAGTTTACTTTTGTTTCTTCCACTGTGGTTCTACTGCGGTTTTACTCTGATTCTACTGCAGTTCTATTCTGGTTCTACTGTGGTTAGACTCTGGTTCTAGTGAACCTCCACTGGTTGTGTCGAGGTGTTGGGCCTCTTCAGATCCTCTGATTAAAGTGCATGCTGGGAAGGAATCAAGCTGACAAGGGGTCGCGTGTGCGTGTTTTGTGTGTGTGTGTTCTGGGGTTTAATGACATCAGCAGGAAACATCAGCAAGTCATCAGAGGACGAAGAGGGAAAAATGTTGCATCTAAAAATAGAAAAGAGAGAAAAAGTAGGACAAGAAACTCAACACCTCCTCCTCATCACTGTCTGCACCTCCTCCTCCCCTCTCGTTTCCTCCTCCCCTTTCATTTCCTCCTCATATTTCGTTTCCTCCTCATCTCTTGTTTCCTCCTCCTGTGAATTAAAAATTTCCTGACCTTTATCTCTGATGCTCTTTTATAATTCCACAACGTTAAAAGTTTCAGACAGACTGTGTTCATCAGGGTTTTGCCTCAAATCTGACCTGTTTCCAGGTGGTTTCAGTACGGGACCTCCTGGGGTTCCATTTGGTTTCAGTCCGGGACCTCCTGTGGTTCCAGGTGGTTTCACAAGTGCGACAGTACTTAGACTGTAGATTGATGATCAGCTTACATTCAAATATATAAATATATATTTGCATTTGTGCATTTTAGTCCTTTTATTGTGAAGGAGCGGAAAGTGTTTTACTGTGAAGGAGCTGACAGTCTTTTATTGTGAAGGAACTGAAAGTGTTTTACTGTGAATGAGCTGGAAGTATTTTACTGTGAAGGAGCTGGAGCGGGTGTGATCAGGTGTGATTCAGGTGTGATTCGGGTGTGATCCAGGTGTGATCCAGATGTGAATCAGGTGTGATGCAGGTATGGTCCAGGTGTGAATCAGGTGTGATCCAGGTGTGATCCAGGTGTGAGAGTAATCCTGTGTTGTGGTTCTGGTCCACAGCGACCCCTACAGTGCGTATCGTGCACTCAGGTCAGGCCTGTAACGTGGAGGAGGAGCGCTACAGCGAGCGAGTCTACACTATCAGAGAGGAGGAGACTCTGGAGCTGCAGTGTCTGGTGACGGGACACCCCCGCCCACAGGTAACCATGGGAACACAGGTAACCACCGGGAGCACAGGTAGCCACTGGGAACACTGGGAGGGGCTGCAGCAGGAACACATGTATGTGATTTGCTGTTATCAGTCAGCTGATTTTGAAGTAGCTGATGCCAATTGTTTATACTGGTGAGACTGGTCTGTAGTTAGACTGATTAGACTGGTCTGTAGTTAGACTGGTGAGACTGGTCTGTAGTTAGACTGGTGAGACTGGTCTGTAGTTAGACTGGTGAGACTGGTCTGTAGTTAGACTGATTAGACTGGTCTGTAGTTAGACTGATTAGACTGGTCTGTAGTTAGAGTGGTGTGAGTGGTCTGTATTTATACTGGATAAACTGGTCTGGACTCTACCCAGACCTGGATCTTGGACTCAGTTAAAGCTTTGGTGCACTGTAGTGTTTATTTCCCTGTAGTGATTTCAGAATAAAAACTCATGAAAACTCATATGTGGTGCAGCTAGTTAACACCCTGCCACACACACACACACACGCACACAAACACACACACAGTCGACATGTCTTCATCCTTTTACCTCCTTTCTTATTTTCAGCGTCCCTCCTCTTCCTCCTCTCTCCATCGTCATCATCTCTCTTATTTCTTCTTCTATGGTCTCTGCTGTCACTCTGTTGAGGCTATAAATAGATCAGCTGCTGGCACACACACACACACACAGTGAAACACTGATTTTTCTGTCTGCGTCACTGCAGAGCTCAGCTTCCTCTGCATTCCTCTCCTCCTCCTCATCCTTCTTCTCCTCCTCATCCTCCTTCTTCTTCTTCATCTTCTCCTTTTCATTCTCCTTCTTCTTCTTCTTCTTCTTCTTCTTCTTCATCATCTTCTCCTTTTCATTATCCTTCTACTTCTCTTCATTTTCTTCTCCTTCTTCTTCTTGTCCTCCTCCTTCTTGTCCTCCTCCTTCTCGTCCTCCTTCTTGTCCTCCTCCTTCTTCTTCTCCTTTTCCGTCTCCTTCTTCTCATACTTCTTCTTGCGGTCCTCCTTCTCTCTCTCCGTCTCCTTCTTCACTTCCTTCTCCTCCTCCTTCTTCTCCTTCTCTTCTTCTTCTCGTTCTCCTTCTGCTCCTTCTCCTCCTCCCCCTTCTTCTCCTCCCTTAGCTCTCTGCTAGCGCTATGCTAACCAGGAGTCCCTTGAGGAGGTGCTGGATAGCCAGCTGGTCATGTTGTTAGATGTTTCCATTACATAAGAATGTTATGGGACGTACTGATTGTTCCAGGTGTTAGTCAAGCCTCCAGGTTACCATGGAAACTAACTCACTAATGTGGTTCTGTGGAGGACTCTCACGCAATTTTCAAACTTTTTATGTTTCATGCGTTGCTGAGCGACTACTGTTTTACTGATTCCTCACTAAAATAATAAATAATAAAAACGAAAATCTATCTGAGGACCAGAAAGAGACAGATGGATGGAGGAGAGGATGAAGATGATAATGATGATGGTGATGATGATGATGATGGTGATAGTGATGAAGATGAGAATGGTGATGACAGATGCCACACACACACACACAGTAAAAGACTTGTATCTGTTTCTACGTCCTTCAGCATTCCTTCTCCTTCTTCTTCTTGTCCTTCCTCTCCTTCTCCTCATGCACACACACACACACACACACACACACACTGTTGGATTTACATTTCCTAATAAGTCTTGTCTGTTAGTTTTAGACAGAGTCCTAACATTGTGATACCCCCCCCCCCCCCCCCACCTTGTGCAGATTCGTTGGACGAAGACGGCGGGCGGAGCTTCAGACCGCCAGGGTGAAGCGTCGCTGCAAAATGAGACTCTGAAGATCAGGAACATCAGCCGCCACCAGGGGGGGCGCTACTACTGCAAGGCTGACAACGGGCTGGGATCCCCCGCCATCCGGTCCATCCGGGTTGACGTCTACTGTACGGACACACACAGACATGTACATGTAGCTTAGCATCAGGACTGGACATAGGTAGCTTAGCATCAGGACTGGACACAGGTAGCTTAGCATTAGGACTGGAAATAGTTAACTTAGCATCAGGACTGGACACAGGTAGCTTAGCATTAGGACTGGAAATAGTTAACTTAGCATCAGGACTGGACACAGGTAGCTTAGCATCAGGACTGGACACAGGTAGCTTAGCATTAGGACTGGAAATAGTTAGCTTAGCATCAGGACTGGACACAGGTAGCTTAGCAACAGGACTGGACACAGGTAGCTTAGCATTAGGACTGGAAATAGTTAGCTTAGCATCAGGACTGGACACAGGTAGCTTAGCAACAGGACTGGACACAGGTAGCTTAGCATTAGGACTGGAAATAGTTAGCTTATCATCAGGACTGGACACGGGTAGCTTAGCATCAGGACTGGACACAGGTAGCTTAGCATCAGGACTGGACACGGGTAGCTTAGCATCATGACTGGACACAGGTAGCTTAGCATCAGGACTGGACATGGGTAGCTTAGCATCAGGACTGGACACAGGTAGCATAGCATCAGGACCGAAAATAAATAGCTTAGCATCAGGACTGGACACGGGTATCTTAGAATCAGGACTGGAAACAGTCCTCCCAGTACAGACATGTCCTCGGGTGTTTCTCTACCACGTCTCTCATGTGGGCTGCTCGCAGTGAGCGTTGTTTTGTAACAGCCGTACTCTCCTGGAGCACGTTTCTACAAGGATTTCAAGGATTAAGATGCACCTGAACGCATTGTGGCTGAGTGCTACCTTCAGGGCAAGGCTTTTTAACCAAACTCCAACTCTCCTGCTCATCATCTTCTTCACATTCATTCTGTTTTCTCTCCTCCCTCTCTCCACCTCCTCCTTCCTCTCTCCTCCTCCCCTCCCCCCCTCCTCCTCCTCCTCCTCCTCTGCTCCTCCTCAGACCTGGATGACCCGGTGATAACGGTCCATCAGAGTGTGGGGGAGTCGAAAGAGCAGTTCTACTTTGAGAGGACGGTGTTCCTCCGCTGTGTGGCCAACTCCAACCCTCCGGTGCATTACTCCTGGAGGAGAGGGAGGGAGGCGCTGACGCAGGGCTCTGATGCCGGCGTGGAGATCTACGAGCCCTTCTTCACACAGGTAGATAAACCTTATTAATATTAATTATGTGTGGATGCAGCTTTAAGGACCAGGTATTGGTACTCCAGGTAGTACCGACTGTATGGGGCCTCTTATTATATTAAGGTTCAAAGTTGGCCATTTTGAGGGTGTGGCCTCTTTGAGGGACAGGTGGGTGTGGTCTCAGGTCGCCAGCTGCTGTTCCTAATGTGTGTGTGTGTGTGTGTGTGTGTTACAGGGCGAGACGAAGATCTTGAAGCTGAAGAATCTCCGTCCTCAGGATTATGCCGGCTACACCTGCATCTCCTCCGTCAGGAGCGTCTGTGGCATCGGAGACAAGAGCGCCCTCTTCAGTCTGAACAACAGGACAGGTAACACACACACATATACACACAAACACACACACATATAGACTCAAACACACACACAATTAAAGTTTTTTTAACTCGTCTGGTGCAGAATGCGTCACCTGTTTCCTGTCAGAACTGTGTTTCCATGGTTACAGCGTAGCATCTGTGCGTACAGAGGACGAATGTGAATCATAAATAAATCATCTTCCTCTCTGACCTGGACCGCCCCCCCACACCCTGCCCCTGGGGCTGATGGGGGTTTTACATGATGTCAGCTTAACGGAGGTTGACTCGGCTATTTTTATCTCCTCCTTGTTGTTATTATTATTATTGTTATTATTGTTATTATTATTTCTGTGTTCTGCTGCTGTTCTCCTTGTCTGAATTTGAAGAGCTACTAAACTGGATTAGGGGCGACTGTGGCTCAGTTGGTAGAGCGGGTTGGCCAATGTTTGGAGGGTCGGCGGTTCGATCCCCACCCTTGTCACTGTGTCATGGTCGTTGTGTCCTTGGGCAAGACACTTCACCCAGCTTGCCTCGTGTGAATGTGTATGACTGCTGTATGTGTGAGGTGGTGGTCGGAGGGGCCGTAGGCGCAGAATGGCAGCCACGCTTCCATCAGTCTGCCCCAGGGCAGCTGTGGCTACTATCGTAGTTTACCACCACCGGTATGACTGTGTGTGAATGAATGGAACCTGGAACCCTGACAGAGCGCTTTGAGTGTCTTGAAAAGTGCCATATAAATCCAATCCATTATTATTATTTATTGGTTGGTTTTCATTGTTTTTATTATATTTCTGTTGCTTTCTAAAGCTGTGTCGTCATGGAAACAAAAAACAAATCAATAATCCAATTAAGACCAAACAGAAATAAAAAAATGTGTAATCCTCCTCTTCCTCCTGCAGCTCCTCCCTCCATCAAGCTACTCCTGGACGACCCCCTGGTGGTGAACCCGGGAGAGACAATCACGCTGGTCTGCGTGGCTTCGGGGGGAGACCCCCCTCCCACCCTGCTGTGGGTGAGGCCGGCAGGGGAGGAGCTCCCGAGGAGGAGTGTCATCAACGGTGGCACGCTGACCATCCCCGCCATCTCCGTGGACGATGGCGGCACCTACAGCTGCGTGGCGTCCAACAACGTGGGAAACCCGGCAAAGAAATCCACCACCATCCTGGTGCGAGGTATGACATCATCACTCCTCACACACCTGTCCTCACGCCAACTACAACACCTGTTCACCTCTGGAAGTCCTCGTAACGGAGATGGGTCCTCATATTGAAGGTTTGAGTCGTAGTAACAGAGGTGAGTCCTCGTTAAAGGAGGCATGTCCTCATAGCGGAGGGGAGTCCTCCCCATAACAGAGGTGAGTCCTCGTTAAAGGAGGTGAGTCCTCGTTAAAGGAGGTGAGTCCTCGTAACGCTGGTGAATTCTCGTAGCGGAGGTGTGAGTCCTTGTAGGGGAGCAGTGAGTCCTCGTAGCAGAGGTGAGTCAGTAAGTCATTACTACTACTTACAAAGGTGGATACAACAGAAGGGCTGGTCCAAGCCGAGCCTGAGCCAGCCCTTAGTGTACAATGTTAAATGTGGGGAGGGGGGTCCTTCGAGTCTTTATGCTAAGCTAGGCTGGCTGCTTCCTCCTGCTCCCAGTCATTATGCTAGGCTAGGCTAGCAGTTTACTCTTACTTCCAGACAATATGCTAGGCTAGGCTAGCAGTTTACTCCTACTTACAGTCATTATGCTAGGCTAGGCTAACCGTTTACTCCTACTTCAAGTCATTATGCTCGGCTAGCAGTTTCCCCCTACTTCCAGTCATTATGCTAGGCTAGGCTAGCAGTTTCCTCCTACTTCTGGTTATTATGCTTAGCTAGGCTTACCCCAGCATGACTCCAGAGGATGAACCATCCTTTTAATAAAATTTGTCATTTCTTCTGTTTTATTCAGCAGTGTGAGTCACCTCTGTGTGTGTGTGTTCGAGTGTGTATGTGTATGTGTATGTGTGTGTGTGTGTGTGTGTGTGTAAAAGATGGTGTGTGTAAGATGCTGACCTTGCAGCTTGTCAGCCCTCCTCCTTACTTATTTAACTCCCATCATGCACCTCTCTCTCTCACTCTCTCATGTTTGTTAGTGGTCTCTCGACCAATCCTCCCAGTCTGACACACACTGCTGCTAATGGACCGTGTGTGTGTGTGTGTGTGTGAGAGTGTGTGTACAGTGCATTTCATGTGTGAGTATCCACCTCTAGTTATGCAACAGACCTTTTACTGACGCAGTGTTATACACACACTCTCACACGCTCACACACACACACACGCTGAGCCTTTAATTGTAATGAATAAAGACAATCAGCGGCTCACCAGCTCCACATGTTTACACACAGATAAGGGATTTGAACTACAGACCTCCACCCATCCTCCTCCACCCGTCCTGCAGCATCCCTCAAGGAGGCCAGGAGCCAGTCTCCTGGGTCGCTGTCTGTCTTTGAGTTTCCTGACCTTTCCCCCTCTCGTCTCTTGACCTCCAGGCCTTCGTAAAGGTCGGTTCTGGATCACACCGGACCCCTACCACAATGACGACAACATCCAGATCGGCCGCGAGGTGAAGATTAGCTGCCAGGTGGAGGCCACGCCCCCCGAGGAGCTGCAGTTTGGCTGGCTGAAGAACGGCCGGCCGCTGCGGAGCTCCGAGCGGATGGTCATCACACACACGGACGCCGCCGTCACACCGGGCGCCACCAACCTCGACATCATCGACCTCAAGTTCACCGACTTCGGCACGTACACGTGCGTGGCGTCGCTGAGGAATGGGGGCACGCCCGAGATCAGCATTGACGTCAACATCTCCTCCACCACAGGTGAGTCGCCGTGACAACCAGGCTCCGCCCTCTCCGGGGACTCCCCCACTCTGAGGGCGCTGCTTAACAAAGCGTGTGGTCTCTCCAGTTCCTCCAGAGCTGAGCGTCCCCAGGGGGCGCTCTCACCTCGTGGCCCAGGAGGGCGACACCGTAGACCTGCAGTGTCTAGTCTCAGGGAAACCCAAACCCATCCTCCTCTGGTCCCGGGTGGAGGAGGGGGGGGCGGCGGCGGCGGCAGCGGCAGTAGTTCTGATGCCAGACGGTGCGGAGCAGACGGAGAGCTATGACGGCGTCCTGAGGATCAACAACGTGAGCAGAGAGATGGGCGGGGCCTACCGCTGCATGACCAGCCAATACAACGGCTTCAACGTGAAACCCAGAGAGGCTGTGATCCAGCTGGTGGTGCAGTGTGGGTAACACACACACACACACACACACACACACATATATATACCATAACAATATATATATATATACGTATACACACACATACGTATACACACACATATACTACTTGGACCTGGACTTGGACCTTGACTTGGACCTGGACCTGGACCTGGACCTGGACTTGGACCTGGAGCTGGACTTGTCACCTTCACGGAGCTGAGTCTCCTCTGATAAAAACCTCTGATTCTCCGCTCTGCACATGACGGAAAGATCCAGCTGACGGATGACATCACACATTCTATGAGTAACGCTCCCGGTCCCACTTCCTGTCTCCAACAGTCCCCCCCACCGTGGAGCCGGTCTTCACGGAGATCCGCCAGGCACTGGGCCGGGCGTTCAGCCTCAGCTGCCGCCTGCTGCGAGCCCACCCGGCCCGCCTGCTGCGCTACGAGTGGAAGCTGGGCACCCGCCTCCTCACCGTCGGCACGTTCGACGAGCAGCGCGACGACACCAGCTACCTGGTTCGGGCCCTGAACCGGGAGGGCTACGGCGAGTACACCTGCGACATCACCAACGAGGCGGGGGCGGGCCGCTGCACCTTCTTGGTCACAGGTGAGTCCGCCTGGACTATCATGGTCTCAGACTTGGTTAGACTCTCTATCACAAACTGATCCAGAGTCCTAGCGCTGTGTGACTTCTGACCCCTGTTTGACCTCTGAACCCTTTGTGTCCTCAGGGAAGGCCTACGCTCCTGAGTTCTACTACGACACCCAGGGTGCCCTGTGGCAGAACAGGCCTCGGGTGTATGGATTTAAGCTGCAGTGGACGCAGATGGAGCCCAACGCCGTGGACCGGATCCTGGCCTACAGACTTGGGATCCGGCAGGTCAGACCCCCCCCCCCCCATGACATCCCACATACAAAATACTCACAAGAGCTCCGGATTCATCCGCCGCTAAAAATAGTCCCCTGTTATGTTCAGTCACCATGGCAACACAACGGTCATATTCACAGAAGCTGTTTAGATTCTGGAACCAGGCGGAAAAGATTTTAAATGTTCAACAATATGACATTAAAATGACATTAAATGTTTCGTGATGCACCTGAAGCCCCCGCAGCATCAGCCTGGCTGTAGAGGGGGGGGGGGGGGGGCTTGTTGCCACGGCAACCCGCCTGTCTTTTCATTCATACAGTGCAGAGTGCTGCAGAGAGAGAGAGAGAAAGTGCTGATGGGACAAAAACATTATAAGAAGAAGATGATGATGGTGATGGCGATGATGATGGTGATGATGATGGTGATGATGATGTGATGATGCAGAGACACTGGAGGAGAAATAAGGACGAGGAAAAGTTTAGTGGAGAAGAAGAAGAGGAGGGAGAGGGTGATGGAGGAGAAGGGAGAGAGGGAGGAGGATGAGATGGAGGAGGAAGAGGAGGATGAGATGGGGGAGGAGGAGAATGGGGAGATGGAGGAGAATGGGATGGGGGAGGGGGAGATAAAGGAGGAGGAGTAAAAGTGTTGAAACTGAAGAAGCTGTGTTGTGCCCCCCCCCCCCCCCCCCCCCCCTCCACGGTTCTGCAGATGGGTCAGTCTCGCTGGTGGGAGCAGGAGATTCCAATGGAGGGAACCATCCAGAAGGGGGAGCTCTTGACCTACAACTTGACAGAGCTGGTGAAGCCGGAGTCCTACCTGCTCCGCCTCACCCCCATCACCCGCTACGGCGAGGGCGACGCCACCGAGCGCATCATCACATACAGCGGTGGCGTCCCCTTTCCTCTCTACTTCCTGTTTACCTTCTTTGGTTCGCTCTTATCTACATGAAGATGCCGCAGTTCACCTCGTCCTCCTGTCCTTGTGTATAATCCTCGAATATATAAAAATATATTTGAAAAATATTAAAATATATATATTTGAAATATAAGAATAATATAAAATATATATTGTTTGTTTTTTTTCATTCAAATTTTTATTGAAATTGAAATTGGAGTATCTTACACAGCACAACATAATACACATTTTTCTTAAAAAAAAATATTTATATATATATATATATATATATACACTGTATATATATATATATATAATCACACATATATATAATATTTTTTTATATTCCTGATGTTTGTGTTCTGGCTGCTGCGCCAGTCTGATAACTGGAGCTCTGTGTGTGTGTGTGTGTGTGTGTGTGTGTGTGTGTAGCTTCCCATCTACACACTGTCCCAGATCTGTAGCACAAACTCAAAACTAGCGCTGCTAACATGCTGTGACATCACACAACACACCTCCTTTGTTCAGGCCTGCAGGAGACACACACACTCACACTAACACACACGCACACAAACACACCGAAAATCACAATCTTCAGTCAAGTTCGTGTGTGTGTGTTGTTTACCTCCAATAAACCAACGTTGTATTTTGTCCCTCCACAGCTCCCGTTAACCCTCACCTCAGTAAGTAAACATGCTCGTCCTCATCCTCGTTTGTCTGTTTTATTTAAAAATGTGTTCTGATGTGTGTGTGTGTGTGTGTGTGTGTGTGTGTGTGTAGGGGAGTTCCAGTGTGGCTTCGAGGACGATACGCTGTGTTTGTTCTCTCAGGACAAAATGGACGAGTTCGACTGGACACGTCACAGTGCTGCCACCCGGGACACCAAGTACACCCCCAACACCGGACCCAGCAGAGACCACCACGGGTCCAAGCAGGGTACACACACACACACAGACACCAAGTACACCCCCAATACCGGACCCAGCAGAGACCACCACGGGTCCAAGCAGGGTACACACACACACGCACACACAGAGCTAAGCTAGGAACATGCTAGGCTAACAGCATTGTGACACTAGATGCTAGAAGAGTTGGCACCATCTTTGATTTTATGCTACTCTAACAACATGCCCCCTCTCACCTCGTCACTGTGGAAACATAGCCCCTGGAGGCTCGTTGTTGTCACTGTGATCGGCTCTTGTATAATGAAGTAAAGTGTGAGCTAGCCTGAGCTGACCTTTCACCCCGGCCGGTGTGGTGGTCCTGTAGGGTTCTACATGTATGTGGAGACCTCGAGGCCCCGGCTGGAGGGGGACAAGGCCCGGCTGCTGTCGCCATCCTTCAACATGAACTCCAAGACCTCGTCCTCCTCCGTCAGCCCCACCTACTGCTTCGCCTTCTACTACCACATGTACGGCAAGCACATCGGTAAGTCTGCACCGGGTCCGCCTCCAGGATGTCATACAGGATCACGATGCAGACCTGACTACTGTTGGTTTACGTCTGCAGGAGCTCTGAACGTCTTTCTGCGCCAGAAAGGTCCACCAGTGACGGACACCTCGGTCTGGAGTCTGACCGGTAACCAAGGAGACCGCTGGCGGCAAGCCAAGGTCAACATCCACCCAACGGCAGCCTTCCAGGTATAGGCCACGCCCGCTTTACAACAAGCCACGCCCACTCCGCTACAGACCACACCCACATATTTTTGTCATGAAGTTACAGATTAGGTTTTCTGTGGATCGATTGGCCGAATGGTTTCAGCCCTGGTGATGCCCCGCCCCCTTTTAAAGTTATTTTTATCTCTAAACTGATGATTTATTTCCTCCTGCTACTCCTTCACATTAAAACCCTCAAGCTGACTTTTATTGTGAAGGAGCCACAGGAAACACAGAAAGTTCAAAGCTCATATGTGACGCCCTCGGCTTCCTGTCTCCCTCTCTGCTAGATGGTGATGGAGGGCGTCCGAGGCAGCGGAATCGAGGGGGACATCGCCGTCGATGATGTCACCATCGAGGAGGGCGAATGTAAAAACCCGCCCCCCAACAGTGAGTACCTGACTTCCTCCTCAGATAGACCAGGAGAGCTGGACCAGGAGCCAGCACCAGGACCAGTATCTGCTCCTTTGTGAGGAGGACCAGGAGGAGTCCTCCAGCAGGATCATGTGTTAACATGAGGGACCCGACGTCCTCTAGTGGGACCTGGTCTCACAGCCCAGCACCAGAGACCACCAGGACTGTTGGGTCCGCCATCAGTGAAGATGAGAGCAGGTTCACACTGAGACAGGCTGAGTTTGATACTGCTGGATCCAGCAGGACTTGTTGGGGGGGTCGGTGGTGGTCTGACCTCTAACATCCATCAGTCCTTAATCGTTAGTGGTTCTAGTTCAGAGACACGGGATTATGGAGGTCCATGTGTACCCCCTCACCGGTCTGTGGTCTCCTTGTGGACTAACACCTCCTCTCCTACTCTCTCTCTCTCTCTCTTCCCCTACAGATCTAAGGTCGCTCGCCCCGCCCTCAGCACCCCATATATGGCAGCTCTGCTTCATTCTGAGTCTGGCTCTGATTGGCCGGCAGAGGTGACCCCTCCCCCACCGCCACCTCTCTCCAGGATGCCGCGACCTTTGACTCCTCGAATCCCCCAACCCCCCCCCCCCCCCCCCCCATCCCCCCAACAACCAAAGATGCAGTCAGAGCGACTTCCTGCCAACATGGCCGACACAAAAGGTCAAATGGTCACAACAACATTTTTTGCTAGGCTAATGACATGCTAGGCTAAATCACTCGATTATAAACTATCAACTTTTTTTTTTTTTATTAAAACATTTTATCGTCTGAAATGTTTCAAGTCGTCTGGAATGAAAAAGTCACATATTTTACTTTTTTTAAATAAAAATATACATAAAGTTATACTTCATCATTTGGAGTTGGAACTATCTTTATTTTATGCTAAGCTAACAACATGCTAGGCTAACAGCATTGTGACACCAGACACTAGGAGTTGGACATTTTGGTTTACGGCCCAAAGCACAATAACTGGCGCTTCAGTCAGAACAGAGGGAATAAAAGCTTGAATGTGCCCCCTTCTAAACCCCACCCCACCCCACCCCTCAGATCCACAGTACTGTACCTGGCTTGTGAGGTCACTGTCGGCGGCGGGATGTCAACGTGCCGTCCATCTGAGGACGCTTCACCCTCCGCCATGACATCAAAGTGCCTTCAGACTCACGGGGAAAAGATGGCTTTCCATCTCATGACCGCCGTTGTCATGGAAACAAAACCACAAGCATCTTAACGGCCGAGGAAATAAAATGGAAAAGAAGTGATGAACACTTCCTGCTCCGATTATGCAGAGAAAACTTTTTTTTTTCTTCTGATGACAAAGAGCATTCTGGGTAAAAACAAAAAAAGAAGCCATGTTGGATGGCGTCACAGACAGGAAGCTCCTTTGAGGCGCAATTATATGGCCGGAGCTATCTGTGACTGGATATTTTCAAAATAAAAAGACTTCCTGTTCGGATGACATTGAACTTCTTTAGTATTTCAAAATAAGAGACTTTGACTCGACCTGAGATCATCGGTCACCTTAAACTACAAATCAGACGGAGAGAACTGTCTCGTCAAGTCTAATGTTTTGTTCTTATGTTTGGGGGGGGGGGGGTGGCATGTCTCATCTCTGTGGGATTTAATGAGGATGGGAGTTTTAGTTCAGGGGTCCTTATTTCGTTTTTTGTTTGTCCAAAAATTCTAAAGATTTTTTAAAAATCCAGCTTTTATTTTATTTTGAAGGAGTTGATGGTTTGAGCGACGTCCTGCTGTAAAAAAGTAAAAGTATGTTTATTTCTACTAATAATAAAAAAACAACACGTCGAGGTTTAATTTTTTTTAAAAAAGCACAAAGAGACGTCAGGTTTTCGCATCGCCATGGAAACGCCATGGATTAAAACATTAGAATCATAGAAATGAAATAGTGTGAAAAACATCTATTACGAGTTATTATTTCAACTTGTTTTTAGTTTTTACGTATTCGTTTCAAATCTGAAACTGAATCTGAATCACGTCTTTGCCTCGACTTTTGTTTTCCATCGTGGCATTTTTCAAAATTGGCGTCATAATTTATAACTTTCTTTCAAAATTTGGAATTAATTATTCGTTATCAGTCGATATATTTGATGATCTTGATTTACTGTAACATAATTTTTTTTTAAAAGTTTTATTTTTTGGTATGAAACGTTGTGATTCTATCTCATGACCTTCGCTTCGTTCTAAATTAAATACATTTAATAATTATTTTTAAAATCCTATTTTTGAGTTCCTATCACATCATTTTGACCTCTATCTTACTCGAGACTTTAAAAGTCTTTCAGCTCATTTTTTTCAAATATTATTTTCTTTCCAACATTTGATCCGTCGTCCTGGCAGCTCCGGGCCTCCGTACATCACATGGCCAGTTTCGGGATCTGATTAAACTGACTAGATTTGAAGGAGGACTTCAGTCTAAGGTCTCTGGTGGACCACATCAGTCTAAGGTCTTTGGTGGACCAAATCAGTCTAAGGTCTTTGGTTGACCACGTGCAGCTGCGACAACAAGAATGAAGTGGAGACTAGTTTAATGTGATTCTGGTCTTTTAAGGGTTTTTATCAGGGATGAGAATATGAAAATTAATAAACACCCTGATTTCCATCTCAAAGTGACGAGGTACCCGTTAGAGAACTCCAACCCTCCTGTACACGTGACTTCAGTTTGTTTTGTTGGTTTCCTCGCGGTGTGTTTTACCGCTGATAATCAGATTGTATGAAGCTCCTCCTGCATCACCTCGGCTTCACCAGAGTGTTCCTCTACTTATTTACTGATTTACTTATTTTGTTTTGCAAATGTTTTTTTTAAAGTGTTCAAATTCAAACCTGTGCATTTGAGTTGACAGACGCAGAAACAAGCCGCTGTTTTAATAAAAAGGAAGTCATATTTAAAGGTAGCAATCGGCTGTCGTTTTCCTTTGTGCCGCGTTGTAGAGGAAGTACGGAAGCCTTTTAATGCCCGAGGAAGAACATGATCAATACTCACCGTCTCACCATTTAGTAGCCCTCTCTTCTCTTGTAAGTCCTAATGTGTTTCCATTAATTGTAGCTTTTTTTTTGTGGTCCAACTTCCTTAAAAATGTTTTTTTTCTTCCTGTAGTAGATATTTACATTTATAATATTTTAATAGAATGTTGACAGCAAACAGAAAGAAAATGCTTTACTGCTTCAGGAAAGAATCTACAGACGGTTCCAGAAGAAAATAAATGAGTTCACACACCTCAATAAGACATTTATGTCCCCCCGGATTTAGACCACATTTCCCAGAATCCCTGTTGAAGAATATCTTCGGATCCACCAGAAAACCAGACTCCGTCCTGTCTGGGTTCAAGACATCATCCAGAGGTGCTCGGTGGAGTTCACCAAGCTGTATTCACTGAATCTAGCTAGACCCACGTGGGCTGGTTCACCACAGCTGGAGGAACCAGAATAAAGTATTATTCTGTGATTTAATATCAATAACCAGATGAAAAGGATGAAGCACTCCATAATGATGGTGATCAGTAAGAAGTGCAGCGTCATGCTTTGTTAGGTCTGTCTGCAAGACCACAAGATAACTACTTTTAAAATGCTGGTTTTCTGAATGGAGTCTGGTTGATGGGTGCTAGGCTACGCTAACATTGTAGCTGCTCCATCAACACTCCAAATTAGGGCATCTATACATAAATACAGCAGAGACCTTGTTGTTTGGACCACAGACAGTCTCTGGTTCCTCCACATAGTCTGGTCTGGTCTCTGGAGTAATGTGGGTTACTATCTAGACGCCTGGGGGACCACAGACCCAGGAGACAACATTTGTTCCTCTATTTGAGATTCAGGAGGACAGCCTCAAAGCTGATTGGCTGTTGAGATGCAGCGTCATGAGAATTTCTTGGTCAAGTTGAAATATTCTCACTAAAATGTTGCGTCTCGGCATCAACAGGCATTTGCGGTTCGTTGTGTTTGGCGTTAATATATCTGACTAAAAACAGTTCGGTGAATAAAACTCAGGGTTAATTAATCTTCAAATGTTCCTTTGATTTAAAACTTTGCTGTCAAAAACACGTCCTCATTTATTGTTGTTTATATTTTTTGGGGGTGGGTAGTTAATTAAGTTATTAAAAAACGACTGGCGGCGAAAGATATTTTTCTAACTGATTATTCTCTGACAGAAGGTTACACTGCATTCTGGGTATTATTATTAGATTAATAAATACACTCCAACTTTTAATGGTTTACTGTCTTGGCATCTTCATCCTTCATTATGTGTCTAAATCTGTGTGTTTGTATGAATCTCTACATATTCTACAAATTACACAAAGGTATAGAAGTATTGGCATCAAAGTAAAAGTACTCATGCAGAAATGTATGGATGCATGTGTACATGTGTTAATACACAGATGTCACATAACAATGTTAACAGTATTATTATAAAGTCTAACATAACACGATGTAGTATAATCTACTAAGGTCTGATGTGTTTCTGGATGAGTTCATCATCATACATGGTGGAGGAGGTGACGCTCCTGCAGGAGGCCACTCTGTCCAGAAGGAGGCAGCAGCGCGACGGCTGCCGCTAAACCCAACGAAGAGGAAGAATACAAAACATCCGGCGGGTCCGGTTGAGTCGCAGTTCGGATCTCAGGAGCCTGAAATCAGTCGAAGGTAAGACCGAGGACGCGTGCCTCTCTTCGGCTTCGTGTCCGCCATTAACGAGCGTTTCCTGCTTCGTCTCCTCGCGGCGAACTGCGTTCACGAACCCGTCACTTCAGAGAGACCTCGATCTCCATTTTAACACACGAGCCGTTAAAAGAACGAGTTTCCGAGAGTTGACGGACCTTCAGCTCGGCATAACGGAGTTCCACACGGACCACCCGCCAGGCTCCCTTACGTGTTTCCGGTTGCTGGAGGCTTCTTCCACCGTAACGTCAAAGTAACCAACCTAACGTAACTAACCTGACGTAACTCACAGACTAAATAAAGTTAAATTAAGTTAGTTACTTACCACTACTTACTTATTTATCGTAACATAACTAACCTACTGTAACCAACTTAATGTAACTGATCTACCATAACTAATCTAACGTAACTAACTTCACATAACTAACTTCACATAACTAACTGAACATAACCAACTTAATGTAACTGATCTACCATAACTAATCTAACTTAACATAACTAACCTAACATACCCAACTTAATGTAACTAACTAAATGTAACCTTAACCAACCTAGTGTTTCATTGTATATCTTTTCGTCTGTCTCCGTGTTTCAGATTATTCCTTTACATCCCCGAGTTTCAGATTATTTCTTTACGTCTGTCCCGTGTTTCAGATTATTCCTTTACATCCCCGAGTTTCAGATTATTTCTTTACGTCTGTCCCGTGTTTCAGATTATTCCTTTACATCCCCGAGTTTCAGATTATTTCTTTACGTCTGTCCCGTGTTTCAGATTATTTCTTTACGTCCGTCCCGTGTTTCAGATTATTTCTTTACGTCCGTCCCGTGTTTCAGATTATTTCTTTACCTCCCCGTGTTTCAGATTATTCCTTTACATCCCCGAGTTTCAGATTATTTTTTTACGTCTGATCCGTGTTTCAGATTATTTCTTTATGTCCGTCCCGTGTTTCAGATTATTTCTTTACCTCCCCGTGTTTCAGATTATTTCTTTACAACCCCTTGTTTCAGATGCTCCAGTGGGACTTGACCCCGTTCTCGGTGACTCCGGCTGCCAGCCTGTTGTCCAGATGTGTCTCCAGAGACGTCTTGTCTCAGGTCGGAGGTTTGGTTTCTTTAGACATAATAATAATAAACATCACAGTTGTGTTTCAGACTCGCCAAAACTGTAAATAACGTACGTCTCTACCTGTCCACAGGAGGAAATAGACGTTGCCTCCTCCAGGCTGAGCTCCACCTTCTCCTCGCACCTGCACGAGACTGAGCAGCGAATCAGAACACAGAGACAGTTGGACCAGGTAGCTCCACCATCACCAGCACACTGGGACATTAAATGCAAAGATTTCAGGTTTCCTCATTGAAGAATCTGTCCGTGTGATTGGTTCAGCTGCAGATGGAGGTGGAGCTACTGAGGACGGAGAAGGAGAATGCCGACATCACACACAGTTTCTACCTCAGTAAGTTTCTGCTCACCAGAGATCTGATGAAGACCACCGACGTCCCGTCCTTCCTCGCCTACTCTACGTCTTCATCAATTTGCGCTTACTTTACGTCTTTGTGATTTACATTACATCTTCATCACTAAATCTACGTCTTCATCACTTACTTTACATCTTCGTTGCCTTCGTTATATTTTCATCACTTTACGTATTCATCACTTACTTTACGTTTTCGTCACGTACTGTACGCCTCTCGTCTCTTGCAGCTCGGAGGTTCCAGATGTTGCAGGTGTTCTGTGGTCACCTGCAGGACCTCCTGAAGGAGCAGAACTGTCTGAGGCAGAGACTGATGAGACCGCTGGGTCACACCAACCTGCCCGTTCAGGCTCACCTGCACAGGTGGCTCAAATCAATGACAGGCTAGTGAGGAGAGGTGTCCAGGCTTCTGATTGGTTGACCTCTGCTCCAACTGAAGATGCAGTCAAATAGTCTTATTAAACGCTATTTAATGTGACATCTGGTTGTAAATATGAAGTTAACTAAGAAAGAAAGCTTCTGCAGGGTCTCAGAGTTTGGTATCCTACCAGAGTTTGGTATCCTACCAGAGTTTACTGTGACGTCCCTCTCTGTGCTCCAGGTTTGTGATGGACCTTGTGAACCAGCTGCTGGACTTCATAGAGACTCTGGAGGAGAAGCTGAACTTGGTCCGCTGCAGTCCGGCCGCCGGAGACCAACTCGCTCAGCTGGTCAGTCACATGACGTCCCTGTGTACTGTGTTTGTGTCGAGTACACATAGTGAACCCTCGGCCTCTCTCTGTCTGTATCAGAACACCTCTCTGGATCAGATGCTGGCCCACGTGGCTGAGGTGGAGGACTTGTCTCGCAAAGTTCTCCAGAAGAAGGAAGTCCACAGCTCGGTTGGACTGCCACCATCCTCGTGATGATCATCATTATTATTATTCTGTCACATATTGAAGACTTGTTTTTTTGTAATAAAATCTGATTTTAGTAGAAACTTTTCCTCCTGTGTTTAAAAAACAACTTATGTTCGGACAGATGTTTTCTGAATAATTCTAAATTATTATATTTGTACATAAATATATATTATATATTTAATTATATATAAATGTAACTAGTGAATACTCAAGTACAAATGTATAATCATAATAATATATTATATATAATAATAGTACTTTGTCCCGCCGGTGGAGAGTATAGATCTCACTATATGCCGATAGGTGGCGGCAGAGCAACAGGAAGCTGTTTGTCAGCCACCAACAAAAAACTCGAGAGGAAGAAGTGACGTTCCCCTTCGCGCTGTTCCCATTGGCTCATAGAATGACGTCACTTCAGGGAGAGTCGTAGAGAGGGCGGACGGTAACTCGCTCGTCTTCATGCGTTTACGATTTAAAGTTCCGGAATAAACGCGACTTTTCCTTTTTCCCGCGGCGCCTTCAAGTAAGTGAACCGACCCCATTTCCGGTTTGTTGAGCGGTGTCTTTGTCGTGGCTAACGTTAGCAGGGTAACGCTGCTATGCTAATGTTAGCTCCGGAGTCACACCCGTAAACATTGTGTGTTTACCGCCTGCTCGTCGGGTTATTTTGTTAGCTGGTTACACAACTAAACAGCGTGTTCATTATCGTCCCTGATGATGACGTATTATCGTTAATAACGAGCCGACGGCCCTAGCTACGGCAGCCTGTTGCCTGTTGTTGATGACGCTCACTTTCTTCTGCAGGGATTTCACCGCCTTGATCCCATTAACAGCCACCACAGAAGAAGAAGAGGACCAGCTCTTCTAAAGTCGCCAGCTGGTCCCGGGACTCGAACCCACACCAACGTCCCTGTCGGATGTGAAACCTGAGATCAGCGAGGTGCATCTTCAGACAGACAGACAGCTAGATAGATAAACGGACAGACAGGCAGCTAGACAGATAAACAGACAGACAGGCAGGCAGATAGATGGACAGACAGACAGACGAGTAGATAGATAGACAGACAGACAGGCAGGCAGGCAGTTGGCTAGATAGACAGAGAGAAAGGCAGGGGGAGAGACAGTTAGATAGCTAGCCAGACAGACAGGTAGGTAGATAGCCAGGCAGCTACCTGGCTGTAGGGTCCAGATGGGGAACAGTGCACTGAAGTCCCACCTGGAGACCTCCCAGAAGACGGGGGTGTTCCAGCTGACAGCGAAGGGCCTGGTGGAGGTGAGACAGGCAGCTGTTGTCTCACTGCGTGTCTGATCGTTGTAGTAATGATAATAATCTGCTGGTTGATACAGTCCTCCTGCTGGATATTAGATGTGAACGTCATGTGACGGGTCAGCTGATCTGTCCTCTCCTTCCTTGCTGTCGTTTCAGTTTCCAGAGGAGCTGCAGAGACTCACCAGCAACCTGCGCACCGTGGACCTGTCGGGGAACAAGATCGAGGTTCTCCCCGCCTCCGTGGGGAACTTCCTCCTGCTGAAGAGTCTGACGCTCAACGCCAACCGACTCGGTGAGCGTAGGACAGGAACCACTCAGACCTGGTTCTGGTGTGATCCGGCTCACTCTGTCACACTAACACCCCAGATGTGTCTCTCGGTCCTCAGCCAGTCTCCCCAGTGAGATCGGGAAGCTGAAGAAGCTGGAGACCCTGAGTCTGAATGGCAACCGGATCCAGCAGCTGCCTCCCACCGTGGGCCAGCTCAAAGCTCTGCGGACCCTCAGCCTGTCTGGAAACCAGATCACAGAGTTCCCCTCCGGACTGGGAACCCTAAGGCACCTGGACCTGCTAGACCTGTCCCGCAACAAGATACGCAACGTCCCTGCAGCCGTGTCAGAGCTTCAGACCATTGAGATCAACCTCAACCAGAACCAGGTACCCCGAGTCTCTCAGACCTCCACGTCGGTCCAGGTTCTATTCTGAATTAGTTTTCAGTACATCTGTACCTGTTTATACAATAATCTGACGTCTCTATACTGAGTTTATGAGATTTCGTTCATATTTAAAACCAGATTTCACATTGAACAGCATTTTATTCGATGTTTCTGTCAAACAGCGCCCCCACTGCCTCATCAGTAACCTGTCAGGTGGAGAGTGGTACTGCAGCAGGGAGACAAACAGCGTTTAATTAATGTTTCTGTAAAACAGCGCCCCCGCCTGTCCATCAGTACCCGTTCAGGTAGAGAATGGTACTGCAGCAGGGAGACAGAAACCCAATGATAATAAATCCAGATGAAGTTCTGTGAGCCTGAATTCCAGGTTCCAGATCTCCAATAATCCAGTCCTCTTCATCCAGATCTCGGGGCTGTCGGAGGAGGTCTCCCTGTGTCCCCGTCTGAAGGTCCTCCGTCTGGAGGAGAACTGCCTGGAGCTGTCCTCCATCCCTCCCTCCGTCCTCAAGGACTCCCAGGTGTCCCTCTTCTCCGTGGAGGGGAACCTGTTCGAGGTGAAAAACCTCCGAGACCTGGAGGGCTATGACAAGGTCAGAACCACTTCCTGTCATGCTGCATTCAGGGCCAATGGGAGAAAACCGTGAGATCATAGCACAGCAGCAGGTCTCTGATGGTTTATAATGGTCTCTGATGGTTTATAATGGTCTCTGGGGGTTTATAATGGTCTCTGATGGTTTATAATGGTCTCTGGGGGCTCTGGTGGTTTATAATGGTCTCTGTTGATCCCCCCTCAGTACATGGAGCGATTCACGGCCACCAAGAAGAAGTTTGCTTGAAGACTTAATACTGAGTCTGGACCTCTCTGCGCCACATGGGGGCGGGGTCAGCTGAGAGTCCACCCACCATTGCCGCCACCGCTGCTGCTTCTCCTGCAAAAACAACCCAGACGTCGTCACAGAGCCGGGACAGTCCTCCTCACAGACCCCTGCCCCCCTGCTGGACTACAGAAGGGGAAGAAGAACTGCTGCTTCCTTTGACTTTACCAGAGAGAGAGGAGCAAGATAGCGAGCTTCACATCTACCACCACAGAAGAAGAAGACGGAGTGGCTTTTTTCCAGCTACAGAGACTCAGGGATGTGTTCATTTTAACAGTCACTCTTTTCTTTCACCTGTAATTCTCCGCAGGAAGCTGAAACACTCGACAGAAAGAGATCGGTTTGAAAGCGTAAACCGGACGTTTGTACCAACGAGGTTGTGTTCCGGTATACAAGGTTTAAACAGATTCCAGTTAAACAGATCTGATTCTGCTTCTTGGATCTTTCTCAGTGGAAATCACTATCATGCATGGAATTAATTTAATTCATAGCATCAATAAAAGGATTTAGTTGCTGAGTTTATAAATGTGTCACCATGGTGACGAGAAATCAGGCTTATTACTAATAAACTCCTCTGTTTTACATCCTGTATGAATATGTATTTAATGTTTAGAAACCAAGTATCCTGGCTCGTCTACTTCCTGTTTCTTGTCTGACTGGTGTACTTCCTGTCCGACTTGTGTACTTCCTGTTTTGGCGGCATGTTTTAAACGTGTTGAAGCACAAACTAACAAACGCACGGTAACAGATCATTTTTTACTTTTTGCTCTGGTTTGTTCAGAAGCTCTCCCGATTTCATTGATTTCAACATAATTTATTTATTTGTGCAGATTTAATACATGATCAGTGATCTAATCTTTTACCAAAATAAAAGCACTAATACTACATGTTTAATTTATTATTTTGACACGTATTGTAGAATCACAATGAGATTATTACTGAAATGAAAGACAAATGGTGTTGAACTATGTCAATCTCATGTACAAGTACCTCACATCTGGACAGAGGAGCCGAAAGTACAACGTCCTCTACTCCAGTAGAAGTACACATACTTGTGTTCCAAAAGAACTCTGTAGTCAAGTTAAAGTGTAAAAGTACTCCAAGTAGAAAATAAAATATTCATATATTACTGAAATGCATTAAAACGACTTTAAAAAATGTGAGGAGTAGAACGTACATATGGTTTAACAAGTGTGGAGCATGCGCAGTGAGTCCTGCGTCCTTCTCTCCCAGCACACACACACATTCAAACACACGCACACACACACACACCTCCCCCTCCGCATTCCTCGGGGAGTTACACCAACAAGAGTCAAACTAGACGACGTCATACACACTTCCGGTTTCCTCGCATATTAAAATGTAGTAGTAAAAATAATTGACGGGACTGTTTTTTTTTTCTCTTTTTTCAATTACATTTTTTATTGAAATTGAATTTGGAGTACGTTTTACAACACAGCATATATACAGCACTTTTCTTTTAAAATAAAACGATGAAAAAATAAACGAATTATAATTAAAAAAAACAATAATCGTTATATATACCTATCTCTATTTCACATATATAGGGCTGTTTTTTAACAATAAAAGCACGGCATGTTTGAAACGTTTAAAACAGTATATTTTGTTTTCTAGTGGCATTTAACGTCGGTTATGTTAAATATTTAAAGATCTGATTTTTATGCAGAAGTATGCGGGTAAGCATCAGCATTCCGTTACGTATATGTCTTTTATTTTGAAGGCGTCCTTTCCCGGCGTGTATCCTAATGAGTGTAGCTTGACGTCACTCGCGTCACTCGGGAGCAGCAGCGGGACGTGCGGATGAAGAAGTGTTTGGTTTACCAACAAAAACTTCGCTGGAACTTTTCGTCGTCCTCGCGGAACAAAACGTCCCCTTCTCTACCGGCTGCTTTTCCCGCCGAAATGGATCCTCCTTCATGAATTCTGCGTTTTATCCTCCGAACGACCACTTCTCTCCGGTCCGGATCCCGCTGGTCCTGCTAGGAGCGAGGCTTCAGTGACGGAGGGGGAGGTCCGAACCGAGCCGAACTGAGCCGGTTCACGTGAGAGAGTTTATAAACAACCGACCGACCGACACAATGAGAAGATGAAGCTGGTCCTGTGGATCCTGCTGGTTTCGCTGCGGACTCGGGACGCGACCTGCGGTGAGTGTAGATCACCGTGTGTGTGTGTGTGTGTGTGTGTGTGTGTGTGTGTGTGTGTGTGTGTGTGTTCATGGTCACGTCATCGCATCTTGCTCGTAAAAACCTATAAAAATCTCATTGAATAAGTTGCTTGCTGGTTCGTTGTGTATTTGTTGAATTTAACCCTGAAATCATACCTCACTTCCTGCTGGAGGAACTATTCATGGTAGTGGTGAGGAGGATGGGGTCCTGGGGGTTCTCCTCCCAGACCTGGATCAGGGCATCAGTGCGGCGGTCCTAGACAATCTGTGGTGGTTCTTGGTTCACCGATACAGAACGTCCCATCGTGACTCAGTTGGATTCACACTCTGGACACATGAGACCAGGCTAGTCGTGGACCAGTAGGAACCCAGGACCCACTGCACTCTCCTGGTCTTAACGGCCAGTCTCCTGGTCTTCCTCCACAAAGGCGCAGATAGTGGTCGTGGTGCTTGGTTGATGCCCTCCTACGGTCTTGTCCAGGTCACCTGGTCTAACAGCCGGTCTCCTGGTCCTCTTCCTGGTCCTCCTCCAGACTCTTGAGACTGTGCTGGGAGACTCAACAAATCTTCTTGTGACCCTGTGGATCCTGGAGGAGCTGGTCTACCTGTAAACCTGATTGGCCTGCAGGTCAATGGTCCAAGTATTAACTAGGACACCAGCAGAACCAGGACTAGAGGAGAACCAGGACTAGAGGAGAACCAGACAGGAAGTTGGGGCTCAGTCAACTTTATAAAAGTGAGATTTTAAACACAGGCGCCTTACAAAGACTGAATCAGCAGCATTACAAACCACCTGCAGGTCAAAGGTCAGACGTCACAGCTGACTTTTGATTTGCTGAAACATTTAAAAAGGAACGATGAAAATATAATAAAACAATAAGTGTCTCTGTGAATAACATCGAACAAACAGCCAGTGTGATGCAGCTGTGAGTCACTGTGTGTGTGTGTGTGTGTGTGTGTGTGTGTGTGTGTGTACACAGCAGTGCGTTGCTGCGGCAAACATTCACTCGATTTATTACGTTGTTTTTTCTCTCTTTATTAATGTAAAAACCAAAGTATTTCTTCTATGACAAACTGAGTTTGTGTTACCGTGGCAACGGTATCCTTCTTATTTATGAATTGTATCTACTATAATGATCAATATATCTACTGTAATGATATATATAGTTGTATATGGATCTGATATAATATTGATATTAATAATGAATGGGTTACGGTTACTGCACATGCTCAGTGTGTGTCCTGTGATTCAGCGATGACGAGCGTCCGTCTCTCCTGTAGGTGTAGTCTTCACCAAGCATCCGTCCAATCAGACGCTGTCTCAGGGGAACGCGGCTCGGCTCGGCTGTGCCGTCCAGGGTCTGACAGAGCCGGACATCGTCTGGATGAAGGATGGCGAGAAGCTCTACAGCACCGACCAGATGTTCATCACACTGGGAGAGCAGCACTGGGAGACCTACCACAGGTCCAGTACAGTCCACTACACTCCACTACCCCTGTACACCAGTCCATCAATCAATAATGTTCATCAGTCCTCCAGCTCCTTCACAGTAAAAGCCCGAGCCTCTAACCTTGGAGTGTGTAACAATGTTCTCCGTGTTATTGTGTAACAACAACCTCCATCAGTCGGTCACATGATCAAGTTCAAGTTCTCTTCCCTCTGATGATTCCTAACCTTCTTAAAACGGTTAAAAACATCATGAAGTCTGGTGGAAGTCAGAGACCTGATGCTGTTTGATGATTCAACAAGTCGCCAACCGTAAATGCAGGCAGCTCCTCCTCCTACCCCTCCTCTTCCTCCTGCTCCTCCTGCTCCTCTTCCTCCTGCTGCTCCTCCTTCTTATATATATATATATATATATATATATATATATATTGTCCCTCCTCCTCTAGTTCATGACTCAGCGAAACATGAACCTTATCTGTGATGTCAGTAAACAAGCTGCCCTCCTCCCTCTCTCCTCCTCCTCCCTCCTCTCTCGTCCCTCTCTCCCCTCCTGCTAGTCACTAATGCTAATGCCCTTTTTAAAGGTTCAGTAGGTGGGTTTTCCAGATGACGTACTGTCCCTTTAAGATCCTTGCAGCGATCCATATCTCACCTCGATGTGTTCAGGTGATTTCAGTGTTCGTTTACTAGAGAACCTGCCGAATGAAACGTGACTTTTCCAATGTGAATCCCGTCGTTTCCAACGTGAATCCCGTCTGATGTTTGTCTTTGTCCCGGGTCCACAGCGTGAAGTCGGTCCAGCAGCAGGATGCGGGTCAGTACTGGTGTGAGGTGGACTCCCAGGGCCTGACCTTCTCCTCCGAACCTGCCTGGATTACCGTGGAAGGTGAGGGACCCTGAACGCATCACTCGTGTCACTTGCAACATTTTTGGAGACAGCGTGTTTTCCTGTGATCCCTGAACGCATCCGCAGATTTCCCATCATGCCCCTCTGCTTCTTGTCTACCTTGCAGGCGTCCCTCACTTCGTGCGGGAGCCGCAGGATGTGGCGGCGTTCCCTGGTGTTCCCTTCAACCTGACGTGTGCCGCCGTCGGCCCCCCCGAGCCGGTGGAGGTGCTGTGGTGGGTGGGGGGGGTCCAGGACGGGGATCCCAGACCGTCACCTTCAGTCCTCCACCTCTCAGGTCAGAGCGTCACAGAGGGCGGGGCTCTTGTTGCCATAGTAACTGTGGTGCTACGGGGGCGGGTCAAAGGTCAAAGTTGTGAAACTGATCATGTCATCAGTCATCGATCAATGAGTTCACAGTCGTCTTTACAACCTTATTACCTCATCAATACGCAGTTATGTACACACATGCACATGCACACGCACACATACACACACACACACACACACACACAAACTCGGCTGTATTGATCGTGTACAAACGGGATGACATCAGCTCAGCAGCTGTGGCGTCCTGCCAGATGGGGACCTGTTGGGGGATCTGGATCCATCTGGATTTTGAATCTAGATTAAGGACTGGTCCTTCCTGAACTCAGGACTTGTCTCTGTCTGTCTGTCTCCAGGAGTGAACAGCAGTGTGAAGTTTTACTGTGAAGCCAAGAACGCCAGAGGAATCTCCGTCTCCAGGACAGGAAGTGTTCACATTAAAGGTGAGTTCACCTGATATTTATTTATATATATATAGTCACCATATATATATATATATGACTAAATATATTATATGTATATATATATATATATATATCACTATATATATATATATATATATATATATATATATAGTCACATTATATATATATACTCTTATGGGCAGGGCTATAGTGTCAGTGTATGCGGCAGCGCCGGTGGAGCTGCATAGTCCTGAGGATGATGGACAACCAATGTCACGTATGTCTATGGATATACCAGGATATCACAGGACACTCTGATACTGTCCACCTGCATCGTCCAGGTATACACATACACACATACGCACACTGATCAGATAATATATATATATATATATCATACCAGCTGTGATTGGATGATAACTCTTTGGGGGCGGGCTCTGTGTCAGTGTTGCCGGCAGCGCCGGTGGAGCTGCATGTCCTGAGGATGATGGACAACAATGTCACGTTGTCTTGGAAACCAGGATTCACAGGACACTCTGAACTGTCCACCTGCATCGTCCAGGTAACACATACACACACACGCACACTGATCAGAAAATATATAAATTAATAACCACCAGTTTTTGAAATCTCCTCCTCCCTCCCTCTCTCTCCTCCTCCCTCTCTCTCCTCCTCTACCCCCCCACCTCCCTCCCTCTCCTTGTCCTCAGCTGTCGAGGTGGTCGGTCCGGAGGTGGGACCTCCCTCAGCAGGAGGTTCAAGTTCCTCCTCACATCCAGGTCTTGTCTGGTCTGAGGAGTCATTCCAACTACAGCGTCAGAGTCTCCTGTGTCAACGAGGTGGGGGCATCGCCCTTCGGCCCCTGGCTGCACTTCCAGACCCTCGAGTCAGGTGAGAGTCACCATGGCAACGTACTGACCATCATGTGCAAGTTTAAAACGACCTCAGAGCTGCTGGTTTCCTGTTTTCTCTGCTTCAGTTGGAAGCTAAGAGCTGTTTGTTGCTGTTTGTTGCTGTGTGTGTGTGTGTGTGTGTGTGTCTGTGTGTGTGTGTGTGTGTGTGTGTGTCCAGCTGGATGCGGTCCAGTGGATTCCAGTCCTTCCAGTACAATCAGCTTTTTGTCTGTGTCCTAAATCCATTTACAAAGCTTCTCTGCAGGCTGAGTGGCTGGTCCGCTGCAGTGCCACCTGGTGGCTGCAGAGTGCAACCCTCAGCTGAATCAAAGAGAGACCTGACTCTCAAAGAGAGACCTGATCCTCAACCGGTCTCAAAGAGTGACCTGATTGTCATATTAACTGTGATCTTGTACCGCTGTTGCTCCGTGATAAACCCTGTCCTGAGACTGATCCTGGCCTGTGGTCACCCCCCCAGTGCCGGCGGCGCCCCCCAGGAACCTGACCTTCGAGCTGTCGGAGCAGCAGCTGGCTCTGAACTGGGGCAGACTCCGGGAGGAGGACCTCCAGGGGAACCTGCTGGCCTACAAGGTGCAGTGGACTCTGGGAGGAGAGCCACAGGTGAGGGAGGGTCAGATGGGGGGATCAGATGGGGGGATCAGGAGGTCCAGACCACAGGTTACTAACTGGTCGTGTGTGTGTGTGTGTGTGTGGTGTGTGTGTGTGTGTGTGTGTGTGTGTGTGTGTGTGTGTGTGTGTAGGAGCCGCTGCTGTTTAAGGAGAACTGGGCCAAGCTCTCTGGGGGGGCCCGGTTCTTCAATGCCTCCTTCCAGGTGGCGGCCTGCACCTCGGTGGGTTGTGGACCCTGGAGTCCGCCGGTGCTGGTGCTGCCGGCCTCAGGTAGACCACATACACCTGAGAGACCTGACGCCGCTACACTGTGCTCCTTGACTGACCTTATGATGTGGTCTGCCCCCTCACAGTGCAGGTCCAGGTCCCGCGGAGCCACATGTGGGTGGGTCTGCTGCTGGGCCTGCTGGTGGCCTCCGTGGTGGGACTGCTGCTCGCCGCCATCGCTCACCGCCGCGACAAGGAGATGCAGTTTGGGTACGTAAGTCTTTGTGGATCCCTCCGCCGCTGAAAGTAGTCCTGGTGGTGTTTCCAATGCTCTGCTTCTGTCTGCAGGTCGGCCTTTGGGCCGCCGGGTCCCGAGACCGTCTCCTTCACAGCGGTCCGATCTTTCAACAGGACCGGCACCGAGCTGCAGGAGTCTACACGTGAGTCACATCCTGTCCTGACGGGTCCCCTTGATGACATCACAGACCCGTTTACGGGAAACATGCCCGCCTCTATTTACCTGCTGCCTCTCGGCCAATCAGAGCATGTGTCTGACCGACTCTAGTAGCATAACGCACCATCGTGTGCTGCACAGGTGCATTGTGGGAAACGTAGGCAGCAGCAGAATGTTGGGAATCAAGGACTGGACATCAGTGATGGTCATTAGATCCTCTTTGTTTTAAGAGTCTGACAGTATCTGTCGGTCTCTCTGTCTGGCTGTCTGTGTTGCTGTCTGTCTTTCTGTCTCTCTCTGTCTGTCTCCCTCTAGTGGACAGTCTTGGTATAAACGATGACTTAAAGAACAAACTCCAGGACGTCCTGATTCCTGAGAGACTGATCACCCTGGGACACATGCTGGGGAAAGGTACACACAAGTACTCACAACTACTCGCAAATACACACAAGTACACACTAGTACACACAACTACTCACAAATACACACAAGTACTCACTAGTACAGACAAGTACACACAAGTACTCACAACTACACACAAGCACACACTAGTACAGACTAGTTAATGGGGATCTGGCTCAGTCTAACCCACTTCCTGTCCAGGTGAGTTCGGTTCGGTGCGGGAGGCCATCCTGAGGAGCGATGACTCGTCTGTCCAGAAGGTGGCGGTCAAAGTGCTGAAGTGTGAGTGTTTCTTCTTCTGTGGTGTTGTTGATCAGTGTGGTGACAGGATGTGACCAAACTGTGTGTGTGTGTCCATGTGTGTGTGTTCTCCAGCTGACATCACAGCATCAGCTGACGTAGAACAGTGTCTGAAGGAGGCGGCCTACATGAAGGACTTCCATCATCCCAACGTCATCCAGCTGATTGGTAACACGGATCACATGTCACATGACCGGCCATCACACGTCAGACGCTTTGACTGACAGTCTTTCCCATCAATAGGAGTGAGTCTTCACCGGCGTCCCGGTCAGCGGCTGCCAATCCCGATGATGGTTCTACCGTTCATGAAGCATGGAGACCTGCACACGTTCCTGCTGCTGTCGAGACTCGGAGAACGTCCTTTTGTAAGCGAACGTTCCACGCAACGTACCACTGTTCTATTCACGTCCAACGAGACTAGGAGGACGTCCTTTTGTAAGAGAACGTTCCACGTAACGTTCCGCCGTTCTATTCACGTCCAACGAGACTCGGAGAACGTCCATTTGTAAGAGAACGTTCCACGTAATGTTCCGCCGTTCTATTCACGTCCAACGAGACTCGGAGAACGTCCTTTTGTAAGAGAACGTTCCAGGTAACGTTCCGCCGTTCTATTCAGGTCCAACGAGACTTGGAGAACGTCCTTTTGTAAGAGAACATTCCACGTGACGTACCGCCGTTCTATTCACGCCCAACGAGACTCGGAGAACCTCCCGTTGTAAGAGAACTTTCCACGCAATGTATCTCCGTTCTATTCACGCCCAACGAGACTCGGAGAACCTCCCGTTGTAAGAGAACTTTCCACGCAATGTATCTCCGTTCTATTCACGCCCAACGAGACTCGGAGAACCTCCCGTTGTAAGAGAACTTTCCACGCAATGTATCGCCGTTCTACTTACGTCCAAAGCTAATGCTAATCACTAATGCTAATCGCTAGCACGCTGCATCTGTTCTGACTACGGTTAGCTTGGTGCTATAAAGGTCATAGGTTATCGTGAACAAACAGTTTAAACTCTTGAGAACGTTCGTGAGTTTGAGTTTTAATGCGAGGCTGCGATGTGGGAATGCTAGCAGTTAGCACGTGTCCCTCGGAGACTAACGGAACGGGTCGGGGCTCCTCATCACTAAACCGCCAGCACTACTGGTGGAACAGCAGGGTTCCACCAGTAGAGGGCGTCGCTGTGTGGACGTGAACCAACAGTAGAAATACGCACATACTCTGGTGGTTTGGCCACTCTATACTCTTGTATTTGCGTATATATCTAAATGTAAATGTCCTGCCCCTGTCCACCAGGACTTGTCCCTGCAGACCCTGCTCCGGTTCATGTTGGACATCTGTCAGGGGATGGACTACCTGAGCAGCAGGAGCATCATCCACAGAGACCTCGCCGCCCGCAACTGCATGTCAGTCCACCAATCCGAAGGCTGGAGTCACTCTGAGGACTCCTCATTTCCACTTACACACACACACACTGGTTCACACCTTTAGTTTGGACTTCTCACTCCACATGCTCTCACAAACATCACTCTATTTGAAAAACACAAACAGATGACAGAGCAGTGACATCATCATCATCACAGAATAGAGACAGTTTTATCTTTCAAATGGTCATTTATTTTAATACATGACAAAACACACAATGTAATTTGTGTGTGTGTGTGTGTGTGTGTAGGCTGGATGAGAACATGGCGGTGTGTGTGGCAGACTTCGGTCTCTCTAAGAAGATCTACAGTGGAGATTACTATCGACAGGGATCCGTCTCCAAGCTTCCTGTCAAGTGGATCGCTCTGGAGAGTCTGGCTGACAACGTGTACACCACACAGAGTGACGTGGTACGTACACACACACACACTTTAGCTTCAGCTTGATCCTGCAGGTCCACCTAAAGTAGCCACAATCTTACGTACGTGTGTGTGTGTCTGTGTGTGTCAGTGGGCGTTTGGCGTGACCATGTGGGAGATCATGACGCGGGGTCAGACCCCGTACCCCGGCGTGGAGAACTCTGAGATCTACGAGTATCTGATCAAAGGAGAGAGACTGAAGAAACCTCCAGACTGCAGAGACGACATGTGAGTCATACACACACACACACAAAACTACAAACACCTTAAAGACGCGTTCTCACTCGCCTTCGGACACCTCCCAGGTCATACATCGGCGTGGTAGAGACCTGTCAATCAACAAGTAAGCCCCGCCCCCTAAAGCATCCCCTGCTTTCTGGTCTGGTGGACTGTAAATGGACCATAATGTACTAAATGAACATCATGCTGGATTGAAAAAGACTTGAAACTACCGATTGAGACCAAAAACTCATGTTTACAATGTTACTGAGATAATACATCAAGAGAGAAGTAGGACCATTTTCTCATAGACTTCTATACAACCAGAGAGGAGTCGCCCCCTGGTGGCCAGCAGAGAGGATGCAGCTTTAGTTACTTTCCTGTACTGTTAATTAAAGTTGAGTGTTGTGATGTGAACTCATGATGTCATCGTTGTTGTTGTGTCTTGGTCAGCTATGAGGTCATGCACAGCTGCTGGAGTCCCGTCCCTAAATGCCGTCCCAGTTTCCAACATCTGGTGGACCAGCTGGAGGCGCTGTGGTTCAGCCTGAGCCCTGCCCCCCCACCCACGGAGCCTCTGCTCTACGTGAACCTGGAGGGGGAGGAGGAGGGGGAGCTGGGCGGAGGGGGAGGAGTGGCAGAGGAGGAGACTCGGACCGCCGGGGCCCCAGGCTGGAGCGTTGCCTGGCAACGTGGGGCAGAGGAGGATGAGGACAAGGACTGGCTGGTGGTGGGCTCCGGGGCCGCGAGGGCCATCGGAGGAGACTACAGGTACATCATCGGCCCCTGTGGACCCCTGGAGGACCGGGAGGAGGGGGGAGGAGGAGGAGTGGGGAGGAGATGTGGGGAGGAGAGGGGAGGAGACGAAGAGGATGATGTTGTCATTAATGTCTGACCAATCACAGCACTCCTCCCACTCTCACCTGACCGGACTCTGAGTCAGCTGATCAGAGAGGGACGTTCACTTTACAGCACCGAGCAGCAGCAGGCGGGTGGAGACTGAAGGTACTAACACACTGCAGGTACTCTGTGTACTACAGGTACTCTGTGTACTACTGTGTGGACTGCAGGTACTCTGTGTCTCAGGTAGAAAGCAAGTCCTTTAGGTCAACAGGAAGTACTAGTGGTCCCATTGAGCTCCACTGCTGTAGTTTCCTGTGTGTACTTGTACTACGGTGTTGTACTTCTACTCTTCGAGAATGTTAACTCGTAGATTATTCACTTGCAGCTGCAGTGAGATTTTAAATTAATTAGAAAACACATAAATTAATAAGTTTCTTTGTAGGTGATTTGATGTTTTCTACAGTTTGAACTGAGGGCTCCTGAAGGCAAAACCCGTTCTCACCTGGACCCAAACAGGAAGTAGAGGTGTGCTGCAGCGCTTGACGAAGGCCGTGAGATGTGGCTGTTAGGTTTTAAATCTTCTCACTGTTTAACTTTGTGATTCATGTTGAATCATCGGCTGCTTTAATCCCAATAATCACAGATCATTAATACGGCTGGAATTAATCTACAACTTTAATAACCATTTTATGACATTACATGATAATTCAAACTCTCGTGATGAGTTTTTGTTAAACTGATCTTTTTTCCTTTTTTCCCCCCCTTGTTTCGTTACATTTCTGGAGTTTGAAACTTCTGAAGTTCTGAGAGCCGACGACATTAGAGCTAGCATCTGTCGTTAGCGTTAGAGCTAGGCTCTGGCATTATCATTAGAGCTAGCGTCTGACATTAGCATTAGAGCCAAGTCTGATGTTAGCATTAGAGCTAACATCTGGCGGACAAGTTAAAGTCTGGTGTTAGCATTGGCTTTAGAGTTAATGTGTAGCGTTAGCCTTAATATCTTGTGTTAGCATTAGAGCTAACATCTGGGGTTAGCATAAAGCTGGAGGGCGCAACGTTGCAGCTCTAAGCCCACTCACAGGTTCTAGACTCTGATACTGAAGTGGGTTTTCCTTCATGTCAGAGTTCTGGATTCAGGCCGTGGATTTAACGACTTCCTGTTTGAATGTAGCGACTTCCTGTCGCAACTTAATGACTTCCATTGAACATTTGAATGAAACTCCGTCTGGATACCAAGGGACAACGTCTGTTAACCATGTGTGTGTATAGAGTTCAAACTTACTCCAGATCTGTACAAATGCCTGAATAAAGATATCTTTATGTCAATAACACTCATTTGTGTCTCATTTAATTATTAATAATCCACATCAGCTGACCAGCCGCCATCTGAAACATTACATAATTTCCTAAAAGGTAGTGGCAGACATGTCAAACACGTTAGCAGATAAACAACCTCAGGTGACGTGTCATTTCCTGTCCAAGCGGATTTAAACATAGTTTCTGTCGTTTTTCTACTTTATTATTATTATAACCCTTTTGTTTTGCAGAGATGGAGCTGAAAACGTGTCACCACCTACGTCAGACGATCAATCACCTGCAAAACGTTTGTCTTGAGTTACTAGCGACTTCTGGTATCAGCCTGATTTTATAAGCCACCAAAACTGAGCGACGGTTCAATTAAGAGCTGACGTTAGCTTAATGGTTCCTCGCTTGATCAATGATGACGTCAGTTTCCGGTCTGTGTGTCCGGCTGTTAGCCTCTGAGCTAACCCCACAATACAAATAAACCAACAATCTTAAAATCATCTCGGTGGCGGCGATATAACGTCGCTAACAGGGTTCAAAACCGCCAAAACAGTCAAACGTAAAGAACCCCCGTGTTTGATAAATAAACACGTCCGGCTAACAACGTAACGTGTTGGACGTCATTACGTCCGTAACTAAGCAGCAGCAGCTCCGGGGACGGCAGAGGCGCGTGACTCCCCCCGCCGCCGAGGCTCGCCGCTCGGGCGGAAACATCACGCAAGTCCGCGGATGTCCCGAGGCCGCACATGAGTGCCGACAGACCGGCATCCGGTCTGGATTTGGTTTTACCACCAAACAAGAGTAAATAACAAAGACATGAAGCGGCACACCGGCACACATCTACACCCGCGGTTCCCTTTAAAGGACCCGGATCTCACAAGCTGAACCGTCAAAAGGACCCGAATCTAACTAGCTGGACCGTTAAACGGACCCGGATCCCGTTTCCCCACCAACATATCGACATATAGCATCAACATATAACTGTATCGGCTCCCTCCGATCGGGACTCCGGACCGTAGAGAACGCGGTCCCGCCAGCCTCCCCGGTTGGACTCCATTTTAACTTCTAACTGTTGGTCCCGTTTAAACCGGAGGGACCCGGTCTGTCATGGCGTCCGTCCTCCCGCTAGTCCGGTGGTAGAGAGAGATGCGTCTCCGGTGTGTGGGGGAGGAGGATCAGCGTCCCGTCGGTCCACCTGCTTGTCCAGATAGCAGATAGCAGATAACAGACGGTCCGTCCTGCCCGTCGGTGCCGGGATCCGCCACCGGGACGAGGTTTGAAACCAGGTGGCCGCAGCAAGATGGCGTCCGAGTCTGCGCAGTAGCGGAGGAGAAGACGGGCGATGACGCGACGGCGCGAGGACGCGGCATGTTTCCCCTCAGCTAGAAAAGAGCCGCGATGCCTACGGAAACGGACGACGGGAAACGGACGCGAACGCTCGGATTTACGTTACACCGTCGACGCACTCGATGCGGTCCACCACGCAGAAGGTAATCCGGGTGCTGTTCTTGGAGCACGTGGTCGTAGTGGGTCGTAATGGACCGACCAACCGACGGGGGGTTGCTGATAGATAGGACGCCATTTCTAGGCTTGACATCAGGCCTGCTGCTAGCTGGTCTCTGCTGGGACCACCTAGCACAAGACCTGCTGCTAGCTGGTCTCTGCTGGGACCACCTAGCGCATGGACCTGCTGCTAGCTGGTCTCTGCAGGGTCCACATTTAACCAGTCTAGCTAGTCAAGATGCTAGTCTACTTCCTGGACTGGGCACTGTATGTAGACTGGTCAACGCCGCTGGTGAGCTCAGAACCAGGTTCTGGATCAGTTCTAGCTGTCTTACTGTTCTGGAGGGTGTGATAGTAATAAAGTCTCCATGCTACCTGATGGTTGTCGGCACACTTAACGGGACTCGCTGCCCATTGTTTTGGTGTGTGGTGGCCTTTCAGAGTTTATGGTTTCAAGCTAATAGTTTCAAATCTTCTTCAATCCAGCATGATGTTCATTTAGTCCATTATGGTCCACTTAGAGTCCAACAGACCGATTTTTAATTTTATTCATAGTGTCGTATCACAAAAAAAGTTATCTCGCACACTTTACACGTTGTGTAGTCCATGGTAACGGGCCCAGCCAGCAAAGATGGATCCATCTCAAACAGGTCTCCGTAGACCGGAAAGCAGTCCATGATGAGCAGCATCACAGCAGGTGGAGCCACAATACGGTGCTCTTTTAGCAGTTGGGCGTAGCTCAGGACCTCAGCGGACTCTGCTGGACCAGAAAAGCATAGCCAGTCTCCCGCATAACTTAGAGCTGGTCCAAGGCAAACCTCAGCCAGCCCTAAGTGTAAAGGCTCGGTTATGCTTCCGCGTAGTGATCACGCAATGGCCATGCAGTTGCTGGTAGACCGTGATGGTTCTGCGTTGGGTTTACGTGTCGAAATGCAATTCAATGCCACACCGGTAGAGGTCGCTATGGTTTTTGTAAAGACTGACCGACCGACCGAGACTCTTGACGTATATCGTCGTTAGCCTCGTTATAGCCTATTTGTTTACCTTCCGGCTTTAAACATCCACAATTTTTCAGTGTTTTATTTCTTTGTGCAAAAGCGACAAGGTGCAAACAATAAAAGTATTAAAAGTTTAAATGGCGGTGTTTGAGTGGAAACCGGAAAAGCGGTCTCCAGCGGATGTAGTTAGCAGACCAATCACAGCCAATGCCGCTGCGTCGCCTCAATTTTTTCAATGTCTAGGATTTTTGAGAGGTGCACGTCAGGCCCTTGCGTTGGACGTAAGGGGGGTCCGCAAGGACGTAAGGGGTCCGCAAGCCCCCTTGCGTTGTCGACGCGGAAGCATAACTTGGGCTTTAGGGTTGTCAAAGAGAAGCGTTTTAAGCCAACTCTAAAATGTGGGGACAGTGTCTGTGTTCCAAACCAGATTATGAAGCAGGGGATGTTTTAGGGGGCGGGGCTACCTGGTGATTGACAGGTTGCTACCACAGCGACGTCCAGTCTGGAACATTTTGGTCACCTAAAAATGTTTTATTGGGTGTTTGGTTGTTCTTAGCTCCACCCTCTCACGTCACTTGTGGTTTAATTCAATGTTGCTTCATACTGGACAAAACCACAATATATATACAATATCAGGATTCTGGGAGAAACATGTTTCTTAAAATATTGATCTGCTTGTTGCCTGATGCATGGAAGGAGATTACAGATTTACATTTTTATGTTTTTAATAATTAAACCTAATGCCAATATGCCTCCCTGGTTAACAAGAATTTCAGATAAAACCTTCAGACCAGGTTTCCTGTCTCTGGGTCTTGTGGGTTTGTCCGCTGCCCCCTTTTGGGAGACCAGCAGCAGGTCCTGAGTCACCCCACATGTCTTCTTCCCATTCTGACACTAAAATTACATTATTAGCATGAATCATGATAAAGTGTTTATCCTTGTGTGTCTCAGTAATTGTCACCAGAATAACTTGCGTTCATAATGTTGAATATGGCTGTTAGCAAAATCAAATATAAATCCGTTATTAAAATATAACGCATCCACACAATGTTCACAGCGCTTCCAAACAGGGTGGGGGAGGGAACACCTCAAGACCACGCCCACTCAGACAGGGAAGTGTGTACCATTTTCAAACCGGTTCTACAATTTAGCCCAGAATTAGCCAAGACTTCAGCTTAGACTCTTAAGGTGGACTGGCTTTTAAGTTGGACCTGGAACTGATTTCCCAGCTCTGATCCTCTCCAAACTACCAACTGAGGTTCTGGTCTCTTGTAGATCTGTGCCCAGACTTTGAGACTATCCAAATACCAACATAATGAGCACTATGAATAGAAGCCTGAGTTGCTGACATAAAAATGCCATCTTAACCCTTTTGAGATCACAGCCCTGGTCATATTGTGATACCTATTAACAATGCAGAAAAATCCTTTTTCTTCATATTTATGTAACAAAATCCATAATTTTATTCTTCCTGTGAAACAAAATATGACGCGTGCTTACAACAGCTAGAACCAACCAATAGTATCATGATATTCATCTATTCATTCATATTCATCCCATCAGAGCCAGAGAAGGCGGTGAGCTAATCTTTCCACCCATCAAAGCGTTATGTCACTGAAAGAAGATGGATGCTAAGGAAGCGACGCGCCAACTACACTTTATCCTTTCACAATGCTAAATTAACAAAGTTTACCATTCGTGTTTTTCAGGATGCCCTATTGAACCATCATATGGATGTATAAGAAGTGGGATCCTCCAGCCCTTTAGATGTCTGGGAGCTGTTCATGGCTTCTAAGAGGAAGCAGCAAGGAATGGTTCTCCATCAGGAAAGGGTCGCCACCCTTGCAGCGGCTCCTGCCGCTGACCATCCATTTCCAAGCTTCGTTGTTCCGAAACCAGGTAAGGCGAGCGAAGGGTGATGGAACAAAGCCCCCGTGTAACCAAGAAAGAGGCAGATGTGATGGGTAGACCCACCATGTACCCATCAAAAGAACCCATCAGGACTACTGATGGACTTCCTTCCCTTAAGCATCCTGCTGGTTCAAACCCCCAGTCAGACAACCTGTCACCTGATCGCATCTGCAAAGGGATCAAAGTTACGCTGGACAACAACAGCATGTGGAACGAGTTCTTCAAATGCAACACGGAAATGATTTTGACTAAACAAGGCAGCAGGATGTTCCCCTACTGCCGGTTTCGCATCTCCGGCTTGCAGCCGTCCAGGAAGTACTCTTTGTTCATGGACATTCATCCTTTGGACGACAGTCGTTACAAGTGGACCGACAAGAGCTGGCAAGTCGCCGGAAAGGCAGAGTGTCACGTTAAGAGTCAGGCGTTCACTCATCCAGAGTCCCCGTCAACGGGTCAACACTGGATGCAGAATCCAGTGTCCTTTTACAAACTGAAGCTCACAAACAGCATCATGGAAACGGAGGGGAACACCGTCCTGCACCCGATGCACCGCTACCTGCCACGACTGCACCTGCTACAAACTGACCAAGCTGCTAAAGACATAAAGCTAAATGGGCCCAGCGTTGTCACATTCACTTTCCCCCAGACTGAGTTCATGGCGGTCACGGCTTACCAGAACTCACGGCTTTCTCAGCTGAAAGTTGACTACAACCCCTTCGCTAAAGGACTGAAGGAGGAGGGCGCCAGTTCCTGTGGCCTAAAGCTGAAATCCAACTCCGGGAAAAACCTGCGCAAAGATGGCGATACGACCACCAATGAGCAGCGCCCTGTGAAGACGAGCTTGAAGTCTTTACTTGCACACCATAAACCTCGAAGCTTAAAAACAGTGGACACCAAGCCTTCGGGGTCAGGTGACCTGCAGAAAAATTCCACTACAAACGAAGATCAGGCCACTGCCAGTGACGTCGGAGAAAGTCCGTGGTGAGGGTTCCACTTTGACAATGGAGATGGCATGCTCTTCAAAGTCTTTACACCAGATGTTCATTTCACATTACCAACTGTCATTTCATGTTTACATAATAAACATTTCTACATCTAGTAGAGAAATGAGCTGCAGTCATTTATAGAAACATAGTTGGTCTGGAAAAGTACCGTTGATGCTATCTATCGAATCCAAGGTATCAAAATAAAATGTTCAAACGATACCATTCCTATTGATAACCTACTGTATTGTTCCTTGAGTTTATCCGATAGCATGCCCATAGTTACATTCTACAGTATATCAGAACACAAATGATGTTCAGTGATGGTGATGACACTAATGTGATGTTTTCATTATTTGACTTCCTTCAGCAGCATTTCACGTCCAGCTCAGAAGTTATTTTCTGAACTTATACGTGAGGCTCACGTTTCACTGCATCGATGCAATCTGGAGCAGCTGAGCGTCAATACCAGCACCTCTCCCAGGACAGAGCAGACCATCACTAAAACCACAACATTGAAAAGCACCAGACAAGATGTTCCCAAAAGAGACGGGACATCTGTCAAAACGCAAAGCAACATATCATCTGCAAAGAATGGGGGAACTGTTGTTCCAAAGAGGAAAGTCAGGGAGGATAACGACATTTTGAATACATTGAACTGCAAAGACCATGTTAAAACAGATTGTTCTGGGGTCAACAATGTTGTTGCTACTCCAGCAGTGCCCCAGAACTCCTCTGTGGACTCAGATCACCAATATAAGGCTGAAGCTCCTTCAGGGGGGAAATTAAAGCAGCATAAACGACCTCTGCCTCTGCCAGCCCTCGCTCTTTTTTTGAAGCAGCATTCAACGAAATCTAAAAAGGCCAAGAGCAAGCTGGACTCACCGCCAGTAGCAGTCCCATCCACTTCTCTGTCTGATTCACAAGGTTTTGCTCCTGCATGTCCGCCTTCTGATCAAAGACCCTTGAGGGACCTCTCTGGTGAAACCACAAAATCCATCAACCAGTCCTCCGGACATACTGGGCCGCAGCTTCATCCAGATGAAATAGTTTTTAATGTTACGGGACAAGCACTTGAAACCGCCCCTTCTTCCAGTCCATCAAGTCCACATGATTTTGCCTCCACAGATGCAAAAGTACTAAGAACTGATGGTTTTCTGGCTTCTGCTTCAGCTGCTGAAAGATCCGGCCCAGAGTCGGTGGTACCAGATGAAACACCAGTGTTGCTCAACTACAATCAATCATTTTGTACCCTCGGGACATTGATGCCAACCGTTGCCCCAACTCCTGCTACATCTCCTATTTTGTCATCTCCCCTTGACACAGTGTTACCTGCTTTGAACTCACCACAAACGCCAACCATCACTGAGTCTTCAGCACTACCCTTGGACTCGCCAACCATGAAGTCTGATGCTTTGCTACCCGACCCTGAGGGTTCGTTGTTTGGCTTCGATCCGTTGTCACCTGCGAGCTCTCCAGAGCCTTTGCCTTCCCTGCCCATCTCGTTAGCTCTAGAACTCGACTGCACTACTTCTGAATCCACTCCAAAAGCAGTATCTCCTGAAGAGTTTCCATGCACCGAAGACTCTACCACATCTGTGTTCAAATGGCACACAGTGTTACCTCTACCTGAGCCGTTCATAGACACTTCATTCACAACATTTCAGCCCACACCACAGACTCTCCCTTTAGTGTCTGTTACATCACCTTTGTTGCCTTCACAAACTCCTTCGCGCCCTGAACTACAGACTCTTGACACTTCCACATCCATGCCTTCCCTTGATCCTGATCCGTCATTCCAAGAAAACGAGCAGCCCCTGCCCTTCCCTACAGAACTGTCCCCTCTTGCACTTCAGATGCCGCTGTCTCCAACCTTTTCTTCGTTGGACGGAGATGGACTGTCACCGACGCCTTCGATTGCCGATCTTGTCCAATTTTTCTCCATCAATGATGACCTGGGGATGGGGGTGGAGTTCCCAAACACAGAGGCAGTCACTATTCCCTGCCCACCTCCAAGTACAGTGGAAGCAAATGCACTCAAGCCTTCTCAGCAGGAGAAACCGATCCCAGCCAACAAACCCTACAAGCACAAGAAGAAGTCCCGTCAGCGGAGGCTTGTTGATGCGGACCAGAACGTGGATGCCTCAACCTACACCAGAATGCAGCCTAACCTGGAGGAAGTGGAGGAGCAGTTATTTATCTCATTCACATCAAAGGTAAAAAAAGAAAAAAAAATTAAATACTAAATAAAATGTCTTGTTTTTCATGTGATTCCACTGCCTAATTTTGAAAATGCACAAAAGTGATCAAGGGGCTGGAAAATGAAACCATGGCCACGGATTGCTATGTATTTACTGTTTCAGATAGTGTTTAATATCTCGGCATACAAACAGAAAATTAAAAAACCAAACTCATATTTCAGGAGGCCCTGAAACTTCACGTTGCCGACTCTGATGGACTGGTTCCCCCGCCTCAGACCACACCTGAAGGTCACCTGCAACAAGCTGATGACGCACCTGAGAACGGTAACGGCACAGGAGTGAACGCGTGATCAGTTTGCGTGATCTGTTTTTACGTTGACCGGAATGCTACGTGTGAACGAGTCGAGTCAGCAGATAAATGTCGGGTTCCCCATTTGTGTCCAGGACCTCCGTGTTGCCAGAACAGACTGGTCTCCACCCAGTTGGTTCCCAGTCCAGTTTACGTTTGATTAAACTGGACTGGGAAGAAAAGCTGCCTCTGTCTACATTTGGCAGGGTTTTATATGAAAGCAATTTAATATACAAATATTTGTTGTCTACTCATATTATTCACTCATTTAATTCAAGCATTTTTCATTATTATATTAATTGATTATTATTATGAGGGATAACGGCAGACCTGCTTACTTTGAGTATGTATATCTAACAAGAATTAGCAGCTAACAGCACTTAGAAACTAACGCAAAGCTACCTTTTTAATTCGAAGCTAACTCGACTCAAAGATATGATTTATAAGAGTTCTTAGAAGCTAACTTGAAGCTAATTGAACCCAGACGATCCCCCTAAAGTAACAGGAACTAAACAGGAATTTATAAAGCCTCTTTAAACAACCTGTATATTGAAAATGCTCTGTGCTAATTGGCCCTAGAAATTCATTCTGAGCTCAAGGCTAACTGGACCAAGACTGTAACTCTATACCGGCAAAGAGCTAATAGGAAGGGAACACAAGTTAGTAGCTAACAGGATCTCGGAAGCCAACTCAAAGCTACCTGTAATTAGAAAACTAACTCAAAGCGAACAGCTTCTAGAAGCTAACAAAATCTAGAGGCTTACTCAAAACTAAATGGACCTAGGAGCTAACTCTAAGCTAACGGGAAATAATGGCTAACCAGGGAGTAATGGCGAACTCTAAGCTTCTGTTAAAAACTTTAAACTAACAGGAAAAAAGCTAATATGAATAGCTGTATTATATATTAATAGCTAACAGTAACTATAACCAAACTAACAGGAATTGGAAAAGAAGAGGGTGTAGCGTGAAACAAAGGTCCTGAGGCTGGCATCGAACCCATGAGGTTACGACATGTAACTACGACGTACCGTTAACGCTGGTGAAAAACAAAGTGGATATTAAGACGTTGTGTTGAACCTTCAGTAGAGCCGGGGTACGGTTCAGAGGAGGCGATCGTTACCTTTGAGAGGGTTCTTCTGAGAGACTTGAAGCTGATGAGACACGGACAGGTGATCCACCCGGTGCTGCAGGAAGGTGAGTCCACCTGTTGCTGGTCAACATACGTTTCTATTAAAACACAACGGAAATTGTCAAAATGTCCATTTTGATAAAAAAAAAAGATCAAAGATTTGATTTCTGTCTTTGTTTTTCTCTGTAAATCCAGTGGGTCTGAAGATGAACCTTCTGGACCCGACTCTGGTCATAGACCTGCAGTACCTGGGAGTCCGCCTGCCCATCCCTCCTCCTGGAGTCTCTCTGGATGATCTGCTGCCACTTCCTCAAGGTTCTCCACCTTCATACCGAATCTCAGAGAGGTGGAGGTCTCATGATGTGTTCACGCCAAATGTCAACACATTTGGTGTTGGAGCTAAGCCCCGCCTCCTCCCTGGCAGGTCATGCAAAGGTTAAAATTGACTTCCAGTTTGGTGTGAACACAGCATCAGATATCATTCTAGACAGCAGGAACTCATAAATAAACTCACAAATACTCTTTCATTAGAAGTTAGTTGTGTAAGTTCGTGTCCTCATTTGTCTCCGCAGCATTCGTGTCCAGAACAGGAAAAACCAGCGACGTGACTCAGATTAAAGGCTGGAGAGAGAAGTTCACTCCGTCAGAGGCTCCGCCCACACTGACACCAGCCACCCCCGAAGGTGACCAATCAGAAAGCTGTTCACAGAGAACATCCTGGTTGATGCACACGACGGTGACTGATGCAGGCATTTTTGTCTCGCCCGGTGCAGCTGGTCCCAGTTCAGCTGGTTCCAGTTCAGATCTGCCAAAGAAGAACCTGTCTGCGTTCTGCAGCGACATGTTGGATGAGTATCTGGAGACCGAAGGGAAGCTGATCGACGAGCGTGCCGCCAGCTTCTCCCAGCCTCTCGTGGAGCCGGTGGTCTACGAGCTGCCCACCAGGAGCACCAGCTACGTTCGGACCCTGGACAGCATCCTGAAGAAGCAGACCACCAGCTCCCCACCTCAGACCTCATATCAGGATTCATCCCCCCCTCAAAGAGGCCCAAAGTCCCCAAAGTCACCCTTAAAGAGACCAGATCATCCAGGAGACCAAAAGGTCCAAAAAACAATAAAACCAGAGCAGAACCAGCTCCAGGTTCAAAACTTGCACTCAGTGCGAGTCCAGCTGAATCAAACCTTGTCACTAAACAACCTGCAGTCCAGATCCCAGCAGCCCCCCCGGAAGCAGAGCACACAGAAGCCGGCGATGAAGCTCAGAAATTCCAATTCCACCAAACGGCAAATTTCAACCTGTCTACTCAACCCAAGAGGAAGAAGAAGTTCAAACCCAAGACATCGTCCCAGACCCTCAGCCCTCCCAAACCCACACAAACCCTGTCCAGCGTCTCAGAGGAAATGGCTCCGCTGGAGTCGGACTCTGAGCTGGGGACCGCCGTTGATCAGAGTGGTGAAACCCACAAGAAGGTCGGCGAACCTGTGATGACCCGGGCTCTGCTGAGACAGAAGGACCTGGAGGAAGGAGTGGTGTGGGAGGGCAGACCCCGGACCAGCATCACCGAGGAGAGAGCCGCCATCGCTCTGACATCACTCTTCACCCTGAAGGTATGACATCACTTCAAACAAACAGACACCAGACTCCATTAACCAACACGGATTCTAGCTCTGAGATCACAAGGGTAAGATCTAAAGAAAATGTGAGAAAACATTTTATAAGTTGGAACAAAGTAAATAACCAGATTACATCCGTTTTTCTGAAGAAGAAGCTTAAGGGGAAGGGGGGGGGCGATCTTGAAGCTAAGGGGATCTAGCGGCTAACGGGATCTAGAAGTTAACAGGATCTAGAGGCTAATAGGATCTAGAGGCAGTAAAGTTAGTTACAACAGATGAGATTATAGAATATAGTCATGAAATTATGTTGTATTAATCCAGAGAACTACCAGCAGCAGATACAGTTCCACATCTATGGATCAATAATCATCATATATAATATTCTGCATGATGAATGATATAAATTGTGAGTCTTCCTTTCATTAAGTGATGATCACCTGACTCTACCTGTAGTAGACCAGGTGTTGCCCCCCTGACTCCTCTGGTCCCTCCTCAGGGTTTTGTCAGAGAGAACCCCACGACGCCCATCCAGCTGGTCCCCAGACGGGCCCCTCCCTGCCTGAACGAGTTCTGCAGGCTGGGCTGCGTCTGCTCCAGTCTAGCCTACTGCTCCAGGATCAGCCACTGTGGTCGACTTCCCTGCATGCTGGGCTGCAGCTGCCTCAAGCAGAAAGTGGTCCTCCTCAAGAACCTGGACGGCTCCGACTCCAGCCCCTCCCGACACGGACACAACAAGAGGAGGAAGAGGAGAAAGAGGATGAAGATGGCCTACGGTGAGTTCAGGCGTCCAATCGGAGAGCTTCATGGAGAAACTGACCTTTCCATGAACCCCCTCTCTTCCTGTTCACCTTGTAGTCCTGAAGGAGGCTGACAGTGTGTCCCAGCCTGCTGAGCGGGTCCGGACCCTGTGGAAGAGGGCTGATGGAGACTCGGATCCTGACCCGATCAACGTCCCTGGACCATCACCGCCTACCCAGCCCACGATAAGACCTGTAAGAACTGTAAGACGTTGTGAGTGGAAGAAGTGCTGCAAATGTCCAAATGTTTCTGAAGTATACATGTGCTGTTGGTCTGTAGGAGAGAAGGGAGCTGAACAGCAGCTGTGCCCGAGTCCGAGGCTACCTGGGTAGGATGAAGAGGAGCAGGAAACGCACGAGGAAGGAGCTGACAGAGACTTGTCTCCCTGTAACGGTGAGTTGAGACACCTGAGCTCCATCTGTAGAGGTCTATTAGAAAATACTTCTCTCTGTTGGCCACCAGGGGGTGACTCAAACAGACCAAAAACGGGATGCTTTAGGGGGTGGGGCTTAGCTGCTGATTGACAGGGCAGCTACCAATGTTAGTTAGCTACTAAGATTACTTTAACACTAGGAGGAGGGAGGAGGAGGAGGAAGGAAAGGAGGAGGAGGAAGGAGATGACTTAACACTTCACTGTAAAGTTGAACCTTCAATTATGAAGCTAACTTTGTTAGCAGCTTCACACCAGAATCCACATGGATTCAGATCCAGTAAGGGTGCTGCTCTGCTGCTTGTGTTCATCAGATCCACCTGTCCCTCCTCCGCAGTCCAAGTATGGTCACTTCCTTTTTCTGGTGACAATAATTCAAGATGTCGACTGCCAAAATGCAGAACCCGAGTCTTCTAAACCGTAGTCCACCAACGGACGGGTGACATCACCATGAAGACGTCCACTTATAGACAGTCCAATGGGACACATTCAGCCTTCAGATGAAGGACGGATGCTGGACTGGGACTCAGACGTCTCTGATGAAAACAAACAAACAACGCAGCATCACAGCGTCACACCGATGGTGGTAGCAAAGGGGTGGACCTAGTCTATCATACAGCAACGAGTGGTGATCTGTTGTCATAGAAACAACTCTAAAAGCAGAAAGAGACCTAATCGGATATCAATGCAGATGTTTAGAGGTAAATGTCTTTGTCCTCCAGAAGACGCCGGATATCCATCTTTCGGAGCAGAGTGACCTGAGGACCAGGTCCTGTAGTCCTCCAGCCGGTAGGTTTCCTCCCATCACTGGTCTTGGTTCAACTCCTAATCTGTCTTCATGGAACACGATGGAAACTGTAGCAAAGTTTTTTTTCTTCTTTCAGGTGATCCGGATTGGTCACCCCCCTCTGCCCGGCCTCCAAACCGTCCAACTGAGCGCAAGCCGTCGAAGCGCCTGACCATCGTGGCAGACTGTAAGTGGGAGAAGGCGGGCGACCGCAGCCTGGTGCTGAAGATGCTGTGCGAGGCGATGGCTCAAGAGTGGCTGGACAAACCGTTCTGGATCCAAGACTATCTCATCAGTCCCGTCAGTCAGATGGTGGAAGGGAGCACCGCCAACCGCTGCATCCACTACAAGATGCACATCTCTAGACCCAAGCTGGAGCTGGAGAAACCCCGACGACAGCGGGGGGCGGAACCACAGCAGGAACCAGTCAGTGACCATGTAAGTAGGAGGAGGTTACTGAGTCCACTCTTACGTCTGGTTCGTTTAATAGAATTAAGTCAAACTGTGGATGGAAACACAACTCTCTGATGTCACTTCCTGCAGGAAACTAAACCTCCAATGAATTCTACATGTTTTGTTATAAATGTATATGTTTATGTTATAAATAGTGAGCACCTCAAACATTCACGCTCCTGTCAGCTATCAATCCCACAATGCACCTTTTGTACAGCGGATTGACAGCCTTCCGTCACTGTTACAGAGTAGACTATGAGGGTTTTTTCAAAACGCATCCCATGTCTTTGAACAGGAGCACCTCAAACAGGTAGTTGTGGAGGCGGAGCCACTTGAGGATTGGCAGCGGGAGGTGGAGGAGGAGGAGGTGGAGCCTCTTGAAGATTGGCAACAGGAGGTGGAGGAGGAGGTGCAGGAGGAAGCGGAGCCTCTTGAAGATTGGCAACAGGAGGTGGAGGAGGAGTTGGAGGAGGAGGTGCAGGAGAAGGCGAAGCCTCTTGAAGACTGGCAGCAGGAGGTGGACGAAGGTGACATTGAGGAAGAGGCGGAGCCAACAAACCACCAGGTGCATGATAGCAGAGAGAGCAGTAGACAGGAAAGGCTATCAAAGAAGATGATGGTCAGTATGGCGCTGCCGTTCCTGACAGGAGTCTCCGCCGCCGGCTTCCTCTCAGCCAAAAGGAAGCTGCCGGGAGGAACAGACCACCTGGTCGAGGTGAGATCCCTAATTAAAGGTTAATGTTTTGGGAGTTCCCATTACAACGGGTGTTTGATTGTTCCCATTAGAAAGGGTGTTTGGTAGGTCCTCATTAGAACTGGTGTTTGGTAGTTCCTCATTAGAATGGGTGTTTGGTAGTTCCCATTAGAAAAGGTGTTTGGTAGTTCCCCATTAGAATGGGTGTTTGGTATTTCCCATTAGAAAGGGTGTTTGGTAGTTCCCCATTAGAACAGCTGTTTGGTAGTTCCCCATTAGAAAGGGTGTTTGGTAGTTCCCCATTAGAACAGCTGTTTGGTAGTTCCCATTAGAAAGGGTGTTGGGTAGGTCCTCATTATAACTGGTGTTTGGTAGGTCCTCATTAGAGCTGGTGTTTGGTAGGTCCTCATTAGAGCTGGTGTTTGGTAGGTCCTCATTAGAGCTGGTGTTTGGTAGTTCCTCATTGGAACGGGTGTTTGGTAGTTCCTCATTAGAACGGGTGTTTGGTAGTCCCTGTGACGTCAGCCTTTTAAATCTTGGATGTGCCGATGTTAACGTGTCCAGGTCAACGGTAAGCTCTATCCGCTGGCGAAGATCCAGTTGGGAAAGATGGGCGCGCTCCATCCGGCCAACCGCCTCGCAGCGTATCTCACTGGCCGGGTCGGGTCCAACAGGAAGCAAGGTTCATCGTCCTCGAAACCTCCTCAAAGTTCAGGACCGACCGTCTCTGCAGTCTCAACCCCCCCACCTAGATCTCAGCTTTTGGTACCGGTGCTCAACCTCCCGACCTCCCCCAAAGGTAAACAACCTGTATCTGTCATTCAGTGGACGATTACACAACCTTCAAATAATATACTTTATTCCAACAAAGACAATGTTCCTACGAACCCCTTTCAATGTCTCAAACGGACCGTCTCTGTGTCTCAGTGTCTCAGCCTGCAGTGGGGAGGCCCGACAAATCAGCAGCCTCCTCTGACCATCCCACAGGCGAGATATCTAAGGGGGCAGGGACCCGGTTCGTCACGGTGAAGGCGTACCCGGGTCTGAAGGGAGGGGTCAGTCAGGTCAGAGTGGTACCTGCAGCTTCTACTGGCACTACCGCCTCTTCAGGTAAGACCAGTTTAACACATTTATAATAATTATAACAAACATTTTCCTCCATCTGATTGGATGGCGTTGGTCACGATTTAGTGCTGTCAGCTTCATGTCATGACCCTTGAGAACCACAACCCACCATGCTGGTCTCTGGTGTGTTTCAGACCCTCAGCTGAGCAGCTCTGTGGCTCCTAGAGGCTCCCAGGTGTTGATGATTCAGGTCCCGCCCCCTCCTGGGAAGCTTCCTGTCCCGGTCCAGACTTCCTGTCTTCCTCCCCCCACCTCCTCTAGCGGTAGGAGGATGGTCCTGCAGCCGGTCCCGACAGTGTCAGGCATCCAGTACTACCGGCGACCAGACGGTAAACTGGTCCAGTTGGTTCCCATTAGTCAGCTGGGATCAGTCAACCAGAACCTTTGTGTCAAGAGAGGTGAGGCGGAGGGGCCTATTTTCAACCAATCAGAAAGTTTTTCTTTTAATGATGGTTTTGTTTTAATATTTGACCATCTTCTGTCTCCTCCCCGGTCTCCTCCCCTCTCTGTCTCCTCCCCCCCTGTCAACTCCCCCCAGCCCTCCCTCCTACATCCCTTCAGACAAACCAAACACCAACTGTGACCAAAGTGACATCCCTGTCTGGCCTCAAGTCCTCCTCCCCGTCCCCCCTCGCCTCCCCAGCCTGTCTCAACTCTGGTTTGCTGTCCCAGAAAGGGATGTGCACCTTTAAAATTCTCCCACCCAAATCCAGCAGGGACCCGATCCACATCACGTTTCCCAAACTTCCCTCCAAGGCGGCGGTGGCATCTCCTGTCTCCTCCCCCTCTCTGGCTCCTCCTCCCCCAGTCCTCCCTTCTACGTCCCTTCAGAACAACCAAACACCACCTCCGACCAAAGTGATCTCCGTCATCTCCCCCTCCTCCCTGTCTGCCCTCAAGTCCTCCTCCCCGTCCCCCCTCGCCTCCCCAGTCCATCTTAACTCTGGTTTGCTGTCCCAGAAAGGGATGTGCACCTTTAAGATCCTCCCACCCAAATCCAGCAGGGACCCGATCCTCATCACGTGTCCTAAACCTTCCCCACAGCCAGCGTCTCCTAGCTGCTTCACCCACCTGCAGACTTTCCCCCCAACCGCACCCCCCATGACCCTCATCTCCCTAAAACCCTCTACGGGTCGGGGGGCTGAGATCGGGGTCAAAACGGTGACGGTGTCTCCCACCCCGGTGTCACCGACCCCAGTGTCTCCAACCCCAGTTTCTCCGGTCCCAGTCTCTCTCATGATCCACCAGACACCTGCCATCCAGACCTCTGCAGGGACCAGACCTCCAGACTCATATGAGGTCTTACCCGTCCCCTCACCAGAGCCGGCCTGCAACCTGGTGGACCTGGACATAATTTGCGTGGACGACGAAACTGCCTCAGAGACGGGGGGCGGGGCTAATCAGTCATGTGACATGGGGGAGCTGCAGAGGTCCTGCAGCGACACGGACTTGTCGGACTTGGACAGCGGCGAGGAGGAGGCGGAGCGGAGCCTGGACAACCATGTAAGAGGAAGTGAGAGGGTGTGTCTGTTCTGATGTGGTGCCGCCTGCGGCCATGGTCATGACGCTGTTTGTGTTTCGCAGCGTCACGTTCACAACGCGTTGGAGAAGCAGCGCCGAGGGAAGATGCTGCGTCTGTTCGAGGGTCTGAGACAAGAACTGGGTCTGAGTGGACCGAGGGAGTCTAAGATCAGCACGCTGAAGAAGGTTCATGCCCGCCTTCCCGCTCTACGTCGGACTGATTCCTCACGCCGCTCTTGCTCGTGGTCAATCAGCTGTTTGTGTTTCTCCTGCAGGCGGTCCACGTGATCCAGGAGCTGAGGATGGCGGAGGCACACCTGAGGAAGAAGAAGAGAAGGCTGACCAAGAGGAAGGAAGAGTTCCTTTCCATCATGGCTCCAGCAGCAGGTACAAATGCTGAACTGTTCAGGTGCATCGTCACAGGTGAGAGACGAACCTCATGTGTTCATACTTATTTTGAGATCTGGGCTGAGGTTGAGTAGTCAAAATATTAGGTCCTAACGCCTTTTCCTTGACCTCGGGGGGGAAAAAGGTCATAGGGTTAAGGAAAGTTGGAAGGAGAACTCAAAAGGATTTAGGAAAAGACGACCGCGGAAATGAGATGACAGGCCTCTCACTCAGATCTGGCCCCTCCCACACATATCTGGCCCCTCCCACTAAAACTAAAGGCAAAGCTGACCCCCAAAAGAAATGCGCTGACTCATCGAACACATCACTGATTGTGATTCATCAAAACCGTAGCTGTCTTTATGACTGATTGATAAGTACACATGCTAATATTTACTTCCTGTATGTATCGGATTAAAAGCCCTGGAACATTAAATTCCTTGACGAGGCGTTTATTGTGAAATTTTGCAGGAAGGTGAGAAGGTTTAATGGTTCCTGTACTTCAGATGTTTCCGTTATTATCTGAGACAATAAGATGATAATCTGTGGTGCAAAGACCAGGTCAAGGATCAGGACTCTCTGAAGGAGCTTCAATCCAGCACCAATCAAAGGTGTCTGGTGGTATTTAGATTTCTGGGAACCAATCAGATCTTTGCTCCCCCAGGGGGCAGTCAGGTGACCAGCAGACTCGGGAGACCAGCTGATCCCTCTGAGGGACGAGGGACGGGAAGTGAAGACGGCGGCGTCGTGGAGGTGGTGGACCTGCTGGACACGACCAGCGAGCTGACGGAAATCTCATCTGGCGAGGAGGAGAGACCCGTTACCATGGCGACCAAAGTCATCACTGTCACTCACGTATGAAATGTTTCAGTTCAATGTTTCGTGAATTCACTCAACTTCTCAGTCATTTTTTATTTTTATATTTATATATATATATATATATATATATATATATATATATATATATATATATATACATTGTGTGTGTGTGTGTGTGTGTGTGTAGGATGAGGACGTTGCCGTGGCGACTGTGGAGGAGGCCAGCGGTTTGAAGGGGGCCCATAGGAGGCTGCAGAGGATCCTGAGCAACGCGGAAGCAGAGTAAGACCTGATCTAGCAGAGATACACAGTTGAAGTACTTTCATGTATTTGTATTCCATGTACATCATATTATTGTTATTATTATGATTATTATCATCATCGTCTGTCTCAATCTATTGAGAATTTCAAATGAAACTTCAAATTTCATCCCCAAAAAATTATAAAAACGCCAACCAAATCCTCGATTTAAATTAAGTGATTTTTTTGGATTAATCAAGCAAATGTTTTTTTTTAATTAAATTATTTTTCTTAATTGAATATAACTCTGTAACGCTGTGCCGCATCTATGATATATACCGTATATGTTGTGTAGTATAACGTACTCAATAAAAAAATATATATAAATATTTAAAAATATATATATATTTGTTTTTATCAATTTTAGAAATAATTTGTTTTTATAAATAAATGTTGACTTGTGGACCTTCAACTAAGTTATTAGGGGGGGAAATCCTCCAGCCACCACTGGATCTGATTCACAAATATTGTATTATTGATTCTTTAAAACCCTTCTTTTAAAACTGTTTGAGATAAACTGCTTCCTGTCAACAGAAGCAGTCGCAGTGTGACGAAGCTGCTCGGCGTTGGACGCCAGGCGGCGTCCTTCCTCGCTCTGCGGTCCGTCATGAACTTTCCCAGCTGCTCAAAGGCGCGTCTGCTGCAACAGGTAGGACCAATCAGAAGCTCCCCCTTCTCTAATGGACTCGAACCCTCGAAGCCCACATCCCTGCTCATATTGTTGTTTAACTCATGTGTGGTCCGGCCTCCTTCTCAGTGGGGGGGGGGGGGGGGGGGGTGTTCCCATCCTGATGGTTGCCAGGGTCTCTAGGAAGACTGGACTCAGCTGGTCTCAGTTCTGATAGCAGTTCACATCTTCCAGCGGATTATAAGAGGCTACTTTGTCTGTTCGTCATCGATCACAGGGGGTCCAGGGATCCGGCTTTGCTTATGATCCACGACCTCAGGTCAGCTGTGTTAGGGTTAAGGCTATGTGTTGTGGTGGGGGGTGTGGGGGTCTCAACCATCAAACCAACGGGGGGTCTCAACCATCAAACCAACGTTATGTCCCGCCTCCTTTCCTATAGAGTGGTGAAGTCCCGCCCCTCCATTTCCGGGACATGGGTCCTCAAAAGCAAAAAAATATCAATGCGATTCAATGGGTAGATACAAATTATTTTCTGGTCCCGTTTGAATTGTGCCATGGATTTCACATATGTTCTTTGTGATATTTAAAGAAAATTTTTCACGCAAAGAAGACGACAATTAAGCGCGAAGAGTTTTGATAAAGTTAGGTTTTGTGTGAGCCGCTTTGTGAACTACAGCTCCTCGCTGTTCTCGTCGCGAATGATATACGTCACCACCCGCCGAGTCCGAAGTCCGCCGAGATGGCTGTTTCTCTGCTCCACTTCACCGCTTTTTTCCAAGGGCAGAATAAAAGTATCGAAAGGGGGGAGAACCACTATAAGTCGGGTCATGTGGAGAGCCGAGGGAGGGAAAAGGGCGATGACGTGACGTCACATACGCGACACAACATGTAGTCTTTATCATTGTGTTTTCTCAATGAATTTTAACTGAAGAATTGCACAATAAACGGTCAAACTCTTGACATGGAAAATTATAATTTAAGCCTATAAACAACATTTGTGTAATCCAAGGCATAACGACCGGGGGATCAGATAATAATTATTTTCCGTCCATTGAACACCATTCATTTTTTTCGCTCCGAAAGGACCCATGGCGCCGTTACTTCCTGTTTCCGCTTCGGCACTCTATTTCACTGGGAAACACGAGACTCTGGATATCCTGTTTCAGCTCATGATTATCTCTGATGTCCTTCCACAATAATAGCTATGAAGAACAAAGAATCATCCAGAATGTTTTTGGACTTGTCTGTCCTTGGAGGCGCTGCAGACAGGAGCGGTTGGACACTCCTACAACATGGAGACACATTCTATAGCCGGTGTTCGTGTGTTTCAGGCTCATCAGGAGATCCAGACCCTACAGAGGGAGACGGCGAGACTGAGGAGTCTGAAGACCTGTCTGAACCGGCAGAGGGAGATCTTAACCAGACTTGTGTCCCAGAGATCAGGTGACCGTGTCTCCTAGCTGCACCAGCTGTTATTGTTATGAATCTTGTGGACAGACGTTATGTACGACGTCATATTGCCACCCTAAGGACCTTAACGAGGTGTTGTATTAAATGGTCCTCATTTTTGAATTATATAAAAAATGCCTACATTCATGGGAAGTTAGCTAGCATAGATGCCGGTTGTTGTTAGCACTGTTATTTTCCCTATATATATATGAATATTGCCCACTTTTTTCTTTTTTCTTTTTTTTACACCGTCGTATTGAGCTCTGGTGCTTCTGTCACACTGAAGGTAAACGCTGAAACCAGTTAGTCAACAGATGGTTCCAATAAAGTTTATTCAAACAAGGCTGCGGCATCCTGCTGACGCAGAGATAAAGGAAGCGTTTGTGTATTTCTACTACGAGCAGAAAGTAAGATGTGAAGAGAAGATGTAAAATACTGCTTCAGTGATATTAAACCGTCCATCGACTTTCTTCTTCTTCTGGTTCAACCGCCGGGAACCAGGAGGCATCCGGATCTGATGCCCAATACTGCCTTTAGACCACCTTTAGTAACAAGGGACAACCTTATAACGACCATGAAAAACACCACTGGGAAGGTGTCTGCTGAGAATACAGCTCTCGCTTTGGTTGGACCTATGCCTTTGCGAAGTCCACAAAACGCATACTGTCTGAATGGGTAAACTCCCATGACCCCTCCAACAGACCTGCAAGGGTAAAGCTCTGGTCCTTGGCCAGGACAGAATCCACATTGGTCCTTCTTTCCAGCAACCTGGAATAAACTTTCTCAGGGAGGCTGAGCAGTGCGATACCCTGATGAATACACCAAGGACCTTTTTGACTCTGCCCTCGATATGGGTGAGTCTTCTCCGAGTCTTCAAACATGTCCTCCTCCGTGGAGGACATGTTTGAAGACTCGGGGCACACATGTACAGCTGCGTCATGTACACACATGACGCAGCTGACGCACATGTACAGCTGCGTCGGAAGCTTTCGGAGCCGCGCGGACGTTGTCTGATCAGACTGAGCATACGAAGTCTGAGGAGGTGGGCTGTTGGACGTCTGAGCCATTGGATACTCTGATTGGCGGTGTGCTAGTGAATCAGAGTATCCAATGGCGGTGTGTGGGCGGGGCAGAAGTGACGATGGTAAACAACAAACCACATAAACAGAGATGGCGCAGAGTACAGATTTTACTTCGTCGTTGCATCGCACTTTTGGTTATTTCTGCACATTTATCGAAGCAATGGCTACGTGGAGCGAGGAGACGGAAGAGCAGCTGATTGTACTGTTTTTATCTGCACTCCGTTCCGTCATTTCCTGTTTTCTTGTTTTGGAGTACTGGCACGAGACTAGCGCCACCTGCTGTTAAGGAGGCTTATTGCATCTCGCGCAAGCGCAGAACGTACACGCTGCTGTGTTGTCGGAAGCACGTCGAAGCGGTGTGTACAACGCAACTTTTCTGCCGAACGGGTCAGACGAGAGGCAACAGAGTGGGCGGAGAGTAGTCGGATAAGGCAGTTGGACGTCTGGGCGGTGTGTGGGGGCCTTAAGGGTTTGCCAGTATTCCTTGAGGCCAACTTTAGGTCGGCCTCAGCAGGTTTTGTGTTTGCCACCACGACCGGCACCGATGACCTTCCACCCACAACTCCAGGCAGCCGCTTCCACAATGGAGGCTTTGAACACCGCCCATGCAGGCTCCACTTCCCCGGCCTCCGCCAGGATGCACGACATATTCTTCCGGAGGTGGGAGGTGAAGACCTCGCTGACGGGCTTCAGCCAGACGTTCCTATTTTACACTCGGTACACATTGGGGTCTACCAGGTCTGTCCAGCAGCTCTGCACCACCCTTTAACCAAGAACTCATGATACGACCATAATCATCCATCAGTGATCTACCAAACACACTTAACGAACCTCCCTATTCTCCAACATAGTGTTTGTGATGTCCACGACTAGCACACAAGTACACCACCAAAGCACCACGCAGGCTTAAATCAGACCTGATCAGACCCCTCCAGGTCCTTCCCCGTTGTCCTCCAAGTCCCCCAGCAGAACGTTTGAGTAGAGATATTAAACTAATCCTGCAGTTACACAACTGCATGGTTAAAGTGTGCCGTCATGCGTACTGTAGTATCTGTCCCTGACCTGTAGGTGGTGCTGTAACGTGTGTGTGTGTGTGTGTGTGTGTGTGTGTGTGTGTGTGTGTGTGTGTGTGTGTGTGTGTGTGTGTGTGTGTGTGTGTGTGTGTGTGTGTGTGTGTGTGTGTGTGTGTGTGTGTGTGTGTGTGTGTGTGTGTGTGTTTCTGCAGGTAAACGTAAACATGCAATCCAGAAGGAGCTGCAGCAACTGTTGTTCACACAGAGGGAGATGGAGAACACAGAACACCCAACTGCCAATCAGCTGCCAGCAGCAGCAGAGGGGGCGGGCTCTGATCCTCCAGCAGGAGCCTCGACTGATGACGACATCATAATCATCACATCCTCTGGCCTGCAGCGGGAAACTTCACAAGCTCCTCTCACCACACTTGCATCCGCACCTGTCCAAACACCTGTCCAGCAGCCTCAGAGTGTCCTGCAGGTGATGAAGCCCGTCCTGGCTCCTCCTGGTGTATCCCACAATGCATCAGTGGCGAGGGACAGGCCAAAGACAGTCCCTAACATCCTGTCTCGCAGTAAGAATCTGTCTGCGTCGCAGTCCTTGAGGGCTCTGGTACCAGCAGACGTTCTGACACTGGTCGGTGCTGCGTTCCCGGGGAAACAGGTCCTGACCATGAGCCCGTTGATGGCGGCTCCATCACCAGGTACCAAATGCTCAACTGTTGCTTTGTTCTCTGCCTCATCATGATTTTGAAGTAAGATGCGTCTTCTTCCTGTTGGCAGCCATGGCTTCAGTTACCCTCAACATCCCCAATCTGACTAATCAGCAGATCCACCTCACCTCACTGCCTCTGCCCCCAATCGGTAAGATGGACAGCAGCTCCGCCCCCCTCACCTTCACTAGCCTCACAGGTAACTCATCTACTAATCTAATAAATTGACTAACTAATATCGGGTAACTCGGTTACCAACGAGCTCCACATCAGATGATCTTCACTGTGTTTTATTTAAAGGTGCTGACTTCAACAACCTGCTGCAGCTGGTTCAACCATCATCTACACCGCAACAGATACTACAACCACCGCAACAGATACTACAACCACCGCAACAGATACTACAACCACCGCAACAGATACTACAACCACCGCAACAGATACCACAACCACCGCAACAGATACCACAACCACTGCAACAGATACCACAACCACCGCAACAGATACCAAAACAAATACTACAACCACCGCAACAGATACCACAACCATCGCAACAGATACCACAACCACCGCAACAGATACCAAAACAAATACTACAACCACCGCAACAGATACCACAACCACCGCAACAGATACCACAACCACCGCAACAGATACCAAAACAAATACTACAACCACCGCAACAGATACCACAACCACCGCAACAGATACCACAACCACCGCAACAGATACCAAAACAGACACTACAACCACCGCAACAGATACCAAAACAGACACTACAACCACCGCAGCAGATACCAAAACAAATACTACAACCACCGCAACAGATACCACAACCACCACAACAGATACCACAACCACCACAACAGATACCACAACCACCGCAACAGATACCACAACCAATACTACAACCACCGCAACAGATACCACAACCAATACCACAACCACCGCAACAGATACTACAACCACCGCAACAGATACCCAAACAGATACTACAACCACCGCAACAGATACCCAAACAGATACTACAACCACCGCAACAGATACCAAAACAAATACTACAACAACCACAACAGATACAACCACCACAACAGATTCTACAATCACAACAAATACTACAACATCCACAACATATATTACAACAACCACAAAAGATACAAATACTACAGCAACCACAACAGATACTACAACCGGCCCCACAGCAGCAGCGGCTCCCGGCAAGTCCGCCCCTCCGGGTCCCTGCTGACTCCGACCAGATCAAGGATCAGGACCAGCCAGAGTCCTCATCACCATCTCCACCCTCCACTCAGGGGGGTCCGCTGTCTTCTCTGTGCCCAGGTCCGAGTCCTGATCAAGTCAAAGTTGTGGGCCCACTGGGGACGGAGCAGAACCGGGAGACCGGAGATGATGAGGGTCTGACCTCCCTCCTCAATGAGATCGTCTTCCTCAACCAGCAGACCGTCGACTCGGCAACGAGGGCAGCCGGGGTCCCGTCACCAGACCGACCGTCCTCTGATGACGCGGAGCCTGGCCACGTCCACAGTCCCTGGGTCCTGGAGCTGGACTCGGACTCTGATGACCAAACGGAGACCACGTGGAGCGGGCCCCAGCCTGGACCTGCCAAAGGGGACACCAGTGTCCTAGCCCCGCCCCCTCTGCTGCAGATGAAGGCGGGCATGGCCACGGTGACGGACCCCGCCAGCAGCGAGGGAGCAGCTGGAGGGGAAGGAGGCGGCGGGAGGAGGGACAGCGGCGGTGGCGGGAGGAGGGACGGGGGCGGGAGGGATGGTGGTGAGAGGAGGGGCGGCGGCGGGAGGAGGGGCGGTGTGGCCTGGAGGCCGATGCCGAGGCTGGTTCCTCTGGGGCTGAGAGGAAACCCTCCCAGCTGACATCACAATGCCGGACCACAATGATGATGTCACAGCTTGAGCTTGGACCTCATAGATCCTCTGCAGGCTGTTCTCTGATTGGCTGTCTGTTTCATTTCAACAGTTGAAGGCAAATCCGGAGCCAGCAAATCAGAACGTTTCACTCGTTCAGGACGTTGTTTTTCTCTCTTGCTGAACTTAAACTCTTCGGCTTCTCCCACTTTTCTGGAAAAGTTGATGAGTCACAGTTGCCGTGGAAGTTGCTCTGAAGACTCATAGGAAGATTGTTGCCATAGGAAATTAGCTGCTGTATAAAGTTTATTAAAAACACTAAGGTTGTTTACAGGAAATGGCAGCTGGTGACTCACCTGGACCTTCAGTCGGACTCACCTGGACTCACCTGGACCTGTGAGGGGTTCAGAGGACCAGTCTGGTGTTTCAGGCTTCTTTGTCTTCATGTTTGTACAGTTGATCTGTGGACTTTGCTTTTTCTAAATGTGTATTTTTCTATGTGTTTGAGGACTCTGATGTAAATGTTAGGACTCTGATGTAAATGTCTCATAATGTTACGACACTAATATCCTGTAAATAAAGTTTAAATAGCGACTTCCGACTTTGATTGTGCTAATTGGACCTTTTAAAGTTTGAACAGATGATCAGTGTGAAGCTGCAGTTGTGTTTCTGCCGCCGGGGGCGCGGTTGCTCCACACGCGTCTGCAGCGTCGATGTGCGTCAGACACGAAGACACCGGAAGTTAGGAGGCATCACCGACAAAATAAATGCACGGAATGTTTTTTTTGTCCTCGAATTTCAAATAACAGTACAGGGAGTCAAAGTAATCATAGACTGATGTAAAAAAAAATGCATATGGATCAATTTAGATTACCGATGTTCAGTGTGTAGCGATATTTAAACCTCACACAAAGATGCTTTTGTTTTAACGAAATGCTTTATTTCCTTTGAATCTGACCGCGAGCACCTTTTATTCTGAAAGTCCTCGCCGGTAGTGTCCGCGTCGTTGCCGCGTGCGCGCTTGACGCACGGCTCAGTCCGGTCTGGCTCGTGTTGACGCCGCTGTTTCGTGTCTCCGCCGCGGCGGAGAAATAAGATGCAAGAGGAGCGGCAGCGGAGCCGGAGCCCGTGGCCCGGATCAGCCCAGAACCAGAACCAGAGACCGGCTCACTGACCTCCCTATTTCGGGTCGGCTCGGCTCGCAGAAAACATGATGACAGCGGCGGCGAAGCAGCGAGCGACAGAGAGCCGCTGACGGAGGCAGCTAGCCGGGCAGCTAACGGCGCAATGAGCGCGGAGGGCAGCGGCACGATCCGGAGCCGCATCAAGAACCTGCTGCGGTCCCCGTCCATCAAGCTGCGGAGGAGGAGCGGGACCGGGCGGCACAAAGAGGAGCTCAGCGACAAGGTGCACGCGCACACACGCACGCACATCACTGATGAGACGGTTTAAATAATCACATGTAATTATTGTTTAATCAGGGTCAGAAGTATTCGTGGCGGAGCTGTGAATATTGATCGATCAGTCGACCGGTTTGATAATCGATTAATCCTTTGCGTTATTTTGAATCGTTCAAACTTTATTGGTGTAACACCTGTTCTACAGGTTAGTCCGGTCCACCTGGTCCCATGTGGAGTGTCAAAACAGCTGGACAAACAATTTCTCATGGACCTGGTCCCCTATGCCCTGAGGTCCATGGTCCCCTATGCCCTGAGGTCCATGGTCCCCTATGTCCCGTGGTCCTGGTCCCCTACCTCCCGTTGTCATGGTCCCCTACGTCCCGTGGTCCTGGTCCCCTATGCCCCGTGGACCTGATCCTGGTAACGTACATCCCGTGGTTCTGGTCCCTTGGTCCTTGTCTCCTTGTCTCCTATGGCCAGTGGTCCCCTAGTACCGTGGCTGTGGTCCCGTACATCCCGTGTTCCTGATCCTGGTCACCTACATCCCGTGGTTCTGGTCCCCTGGTCCTGGTCCCCTATGTCCCCTGGTCCCCTATGCCCCCTGGTCCTGGTCCCCTGAGTGTCTTTGCACAATGAAATTCCCATTTGTGCAACATACATACATGGACCTGCTGGTGTGTCTCCTTTAAACTGGCCCATAACTGGGTCAGACAGGGTTCACTGGGTGGACTGGGGAACTGGGTCAGACTCAGTGAAACAGAAACACAGTGAGGGTCCTGTTAGTCCGGATGCTGCTCAGTTTGTCCCTGCAGGGCTTCCGTCCATCCGTTCATTCAACCGGAAAATCTCCCAGAATGCCCTAGTTTCCTTTATTACTATCCTGAAGAGAAACCTGCTATATAGTGTGTGTGTGTGTATATATATATATATGTATGTGTATATATATATATATATATATATATATATATATACACATATATACATATATATATATATATATATATATATATATATATATATATATACACATATATATATATATATATATATATATATATATACACATATATATATATATATATATATATATATATATATATACACATATATATATATATATATATATATATATATATATATATATATGTATATATATATATATATATATATATATATACATGTGTATATCAGGGCTCCAGACTAACTTTTTGCATTGGTTGCACTGGTGCGCCTAACTTTTTTTTTTTAGGTGCATCAGCACAAAATTTAGGTGCACCCACATTTTTCATCGTGTCGCCTTTAACGCCAAAAAGTCACCTTTTTATCGCTCTCCTTTTACATAATGACACCCCCCTTATGGCCTAGCTTAACTGCAGCACCATCAGCACCCAGAGGAACCGTTTTCTGCAGCCAATCTGCACACTGATGCCCAAGCACAGTAAATGCTTGCTTTGTGGAGCATAAAAAGATCATACAGGTCACTAGCCTATAGATTGCAAATGGAAAACTGTTTATGTGATCTTAGCCTAGCCTACTTATATTTTTACTTAGGCTATTCATTTTTAATAATAATATTAGGAATAGGCTACTATACAATTTTCCTATTCATGATCTCTCATGCTGTAATGTGGGCCTTCAAACACTGTGCGTGTCCACGCTCCACCTGGACATGTCCAATTAACATGTTGACCGGCCTCCCTTTACGCAAAATGCAGCAGTAGACAATAACGCACTCCTTCGTAGAGACGTCTGTGTCGCCGTCAGTCATGAATGACGTGTACGTGGCGTTTCCAACCTCCGCAGCTCTCTAGTTCTTTAGTGTCGGCATTTTGTTTCATCAGAATCATTTCGGACTTAAATTTAGTGAACGGCAACTCCTCCTTTGCAATATTGTATGCGACGTCGAATTTTATAATAATTTCAGATTCCTCAGCGGAGCTGATTGATACAGCCTGACGCTGAAATGCAGCTGGATGAGGGGCCACTTTATTAACACACTTATCACGGCATGTAGTATGCTTTTTGGACATATTGCACTTTTTCAACGTCTCGATGCAAAATGTTGTTGACTCCTCCACAAACGCACTATTACCGGACAAATTCTGACCGCACTCCCGAACAATAAATGCAGTGCATTGAGTCCCTTTCTTTATCGTACATCAGACAGGGAAATTGCTTCAACCAGTCCGGTCTGAAGGCATATTTTTGGGCTTTTTAATTAGTCTCGGGGCGAGGCTTTCTGCCTCTCTTCACTTTCAAAGAGAATCGAAGCGCTCAGAGTACCTGCTCAGCTCGCTCGCATTGTTCGAACCGACACAATTTACAGTCGCACTCATAAAAATTTTGGTCGCATATGCGACCAAAATGGTCGCACTCTGGAGCCCTGTATGCAGTGCTTGAATTGGGCCGGTACTCACCAGTACGCAGTACCGGGACTTCTGATTTTTACCCATCTGCGTACCGTTACTTCTTACAGCGTACCGCCACCTCATGACGCATCTAGGTAGCATATTGTAGTTCTTTTATCATGTTGTGGATACCTATAATAAGCTATGCAGTTGATGAATCTGTCTTCATTTTAGATCGACAAGATTCAGATTAAAAGATTTTCGAGAGCTTGCGGGAGGCTGCGGCGCACTCTCTCTCCACACTTGCCGTCAGTCGAATGCATTTCAGGGCATACCGTAAATACTCTAAAATAGCCTCAGCCAAAATCTTTGCGACGCGAACCTGTCAATGAATGGGAAGCGTGGAAATAACGCTGCCTATCGACACTTGCCCCGGCCAACATTACAGACCGGCCGTTATTTACCTCCGCCGTTATTTATGTACAGGGAGCAGAAATGGAAAAATAAAACCGGTCACCCTCTCTGGATGGAGAGGACTAGACAGAGGAATTCAAGAGTGAGTATCTAAGTTGTGATATCTTTATTCCAAGACACTCTCTCTCTCTCTCTCTCTCTCTCTCTCTCTCTCTCTCTCTCTCTCTCTCTCTCTCTCTCTCTCTGGGACTAGGGAAAGCAAGTTGAGAGACAGAGCAAACAAGCAAGCAGAAAGAAAGTAGCTACAATAAAACCACACATAGTTGCCATCTCACTGTAAATTGTATCCATTCAGACAAACAATATTTTCCTGTACAAAAATATGAACAAAATAAATTTGAAGATATGGATTGAAGTTTTTTTTTACAGAGAAATGTGTGTGTGTGAAAATTATCAACTAGTATATGGTTTATCTAAGCAACTAGTATAGGGTTTATCTAGGTAAACCAGGCAAAAACACATGGTATCCATGAGAGCCACAAGCGCGCGTGCTGTGCAGTTGCTGATTTAGAGTACTGGCACCTTTTTTATTCCAATTCAAGCACTGCCTGTATGTATATATATATATACGTATATATATGTATATATGTATATGTATATATGTGTATATGTATATATGTGTATATGTACTGTATGTGTGTGTGTGTATATATATACACACACACACACACACATCTATTCAAAGCGTTTTCCAGCACAGAAAAACCATGAAAACATGAAAGGAGTTTGGTGCAGAGAGAGAGAGTCATGTGAGACTGGACACACACACACACACACACACACACACAGGGCAGACTAACATGCTAACAGCCGTGAGGTTCCCAGACGAGCTGAGGAAACATTCAGCCATGAAGAAGACGAGTCAGACAGGACTAAACATAGTCCGGACTAAGTTTCTGGTCTGAAGACACGCTGATGGACTGAACTACAGCACCATGGAGCAGGAAGTAAATGTGTGTGGTGTACCAGCAGGACCAGCAGGATCCGAACAACCGACACAACCAGAAACCAAAGAAGTTCATTTTAGATTCTAAAAGTCTGGAATTATTCCAGATGGGGGGGGGGCTTATCATGAAGGCTTGCAGCAGTTCTGGAACTGGTTCAAGAAGATCCTGCTATGTTCAGGTGCATTTACAGATTGATGACTGTGACTAATAAACAATGACATTTGCCCTCCAGGTGACCTTGGAGAAGGTTCTAGGTATCACAGCTCCAGGGAACCGAGCGCTGGCCTGTGACCCCCGAACTGGACTGCTGGCCTATCCTGCCGGGTGAGAACCCTCCGACGGCGTGTCTGTGGACGAGTGAATGTTTACAGTCTGTAGAGGAAGAAGGTTGAAGTACCCGTCTGTGGTTCTGCATGTTTACAGTCTGTAGAGGAAGAAGGTTAAAGTACCCGTCTGTGGTTCTGCATGTTTACAGTCTGTAGAGGAAGAAGGTTGAAGTACCCGTCTGTGGTTCTACATATTTATAGTCTGTAGAGGAAGAAGGTTAAAGTACCCGTCTGTGTTTCTACATGTTTACAGTCTGTAGAGGAAGAAGGTTAAAGTACCCGTCTGTGTTTCTACATGTTTACAGTCTGTAGAGGAAGAAGGTTAAAGTACCCGTCTGTGTTTCTACATGTTTACAGTCTGTAGAGGAAGAAGGTTGAAGTACCCGTCTGTGGTTCTACATGTTTATAGTCTGTAGAGGAAGAAGGTTAAAGTACCCGTCTGTGTTTCTACATGTTTACAGTCTGTAGAGGAAGAAGGTTAAAGTACCCGTCTGTGGTTCTGCGTCTCATGTTGAGGACTAAAGGCTAATGACATCAGATTATCAGATTAAACGCATCATGTGTGTACAGAGGCCCGTGAGGAGTCCTGCTAGTCCTGATTAGTACCACGGGACTCCAGTGTGAACCCGGCATCAGACCCCATTCAGACTGCCAGCGTAGCTACATGTTGGCGGCGTTACCATGGCAACCAATTCAGATAGGCCGGATTTTTGCTGGATCCTTCAGTCGAGGTCTCAGCGGTTCTGCAAGGAGCTTTTTAGAGGAGTTCAGTACTTCCTGTACTGAACTCCTCTAAAGGAGTCTTCCAGGTTGCAGGTGGAGCTCCGTCTACAAATAAAGGACTAAATTCTTACTCTAAAAACGTGCAGACACCCGACAGACCAGATCCCAGGTGTTTGTCTAGATCCTAAACACACTGAAGAGGCTTTCTGACTCACAGTTTGTTTGTTAAACACGGAGCAGTAGACCAGGTTCCTGTAGATCTGGTTTCACCTTTCACCTTGTTGCTATGATGTATGTGAGTTCAGTCTGTAGCGTTTCCTAGTTCTAGTCCGGGTCTCTGGTGCTAGTATGGGTCTCTGGTGCTACTCCGGGTCTCTGGTGCTTGTCAGGGTCTCTGGTGCTAGTCCAGGTCTCTAGTTCTACCGCCTCCGATCTTTAATCTTCAGATCGGTGACCTCAGAGGTCAAAGGTCACAGCTGCTCCTGCTCTCATTGGATGAGGATGGGCAGTCGGAAGACGTCCAGGTCCTAAAGTCCTCCATAGTCATGGGGAGCCGACCAATCGTATATGGAACAGTACTGCATTTAAAGGGTTATCAGCTGTTAATGGATTGGTTGATTGATCAGGACAGTGTTCAGTGTTTTACTGTTGAAGCATTTTCTTATTGTCAAATCATTGATAATAATAATAATTATTATTATAGTTAGGATTATTATTATACTCAGTTATAATAATAATAATGGTTATTATTATTATTATAGTTCTTGTATAAAGAGCGAGGAGTGTCTCCTCTCTTCCTGTGTTTTCGTGCTGCATTGCAGATGTTCATCAGGTCGGTGGTCTCTGGTACAAGATGTACCTGAACACATCACGCTACCCTGCTGCAGTATGTGTGTGTGTGTGTGTGTGTGTGTGTGTGTGTGTGTGTGTGTGTGTGTGTGTGTGTGTCAACAGACAAGGGCACCTTTAAAGGTCCACACACACACGCGTTGCTAAGGGCAACAGAGCGTCCAGCTGGAACTCACGCTTGTGAACTTTGGTTCCAATCATGGGTTCATCAGGGAACATTCTTAGTGTTGCTTCAGTTCATTCAACGACCATCAGGGGACCTCACAACTACACAAAGAACAGACTTACATGTGTGTGTGTGTGTGTGTGTGTGTGTGTGGGTGTGTGTGTGGTTGTGTGTGTGTCTGCTGATGAGGAAGAATATAATTGGTTGCTGACTCGGCTGCTTACAGTCAGCAAACACACGTGTGTGTGTGTGTGTGTGTGTGTGTGTGTGTGAGAGAGAGAGAGAGAGAGAGAGAGAGAGAGAGAGAGAGAGAGAGAGAGAGAGAGAGAGAGAGAGAGAGAGAGAGAGTGTGTATGTGGGTCCTTAAAGCGTGATTCTCTCTGCTGGCCACCAGGGGGCAACTCCTCTCTAGTTGTATAGAAGTCTATGAGAAAATGGTCCTACTTCTCTCTTGATGTATTATCTCAGTAAACATTGTAAACATGAGTTTATGGTCTCAGTCTCTAGTTTCAAGTCTTCTTCAATCCAGCATGATGTTCATTTAGTACATTATGGTCCATTTAGAGTCCACCAGACCAGAAAGCAGGGGGTGCTTTAGAGGGTGGGGCTTACCTGCTGATTGACAGGTTAATTTAGAGTCCAACAGACCAGAAAGCAGGGGATGCTTTAGGGGGCGGGGCCACTATGAGTCCGGGTTGCTCATTTTTCCTGGAAGTAAACGAGTCAACAAGAAAAGGAAATCCCTGAAGCCTGGTCAGTATTCCCCTGCTAAACACACAGGGAATCCCTGTAGCACTTAAAGTAAAACTGTAACATGTTGATTATCTAGAAAACCAGCTGACATGCTCCAACATGAGAGTAATCACAACATACCTCACTACAGGCACTCTTAAAGAGACAGTACTGTCTGACTCTTCTTAAAGAGACACTACAGCACGACTCTTCTTAAAGAGACAGTACAGTTGGATTCTTCTTAAAGAGACCTTACAGGCTAAAGTTCCTTCATGTCAATAAGTATTTGGTGAAGTTTCAATACAAAAAATAAAGTTATCATTTCACCCTGGTTACTCTTACAACTGTCCTAAGGCTGCCTTACCCACCATAGCCCCACCCCTGACTTAGCATAAACATTAGAAACGGTTGGAAACAGCTAGCCAGACCAGGTCCAAACTGAGACAGACCAGACCAGGACTGACAAATGTAACATTTAACTAGCAGACATCTGGCTAGTTAGCTAGCTTACAGAAAATAAAGTGTGTGTGTGTGTGTGTGTGTGTGTGTGTACAGGTGTGTTGTCGTCCTGTTGAACCCTCGGAAGAACAAACAGCATCACATCTTCAACAGCTCCAGGTAACGCTTCAGCCAATCAGCTCTCACTCCCTGTCTCTCAGTTACAGTTAGTTATTATTCTCTTAGTCCAGCTCCAACTCACATCAGTCATAGTCACAGCAGTCAGATCCTCCTGCCACTATAGTGATGTGATGTCAGACGTCTGACAGCCAATCAGAAGTGTTCCCTGTGTTCTGTAGGAAGGCCGTCACCACGTTGGCCTTTTCTCCAGATGGGAAGTATGTCGTCACCGGAGAGGTGAGCCCGTCTGTCTGCCTGTCTGTCTGCCTGTCTGTCTGCCTGTCTGTCTGATCAGATGCACAAAGTTTCATGATTTTGATTTTAACCCCCCCTCAGAGTGGTCACATGCCGGCGGTGCGGGTGTGGGAGGTGTCTGAGCGCGTGCAGGTGGCGGAGCTGCAGGAACATAAGTACGGCGTGGCCTGTGTGGCGTTCTCTCCCAACGGGAAATTCATCGTCAGCGTCGGCTACCAACATGACATGATGGTGAATGTCTGGAACTGGAAGGTAACCGTGGTAACAGACAAACAAACTCTCTTCACGGTGCATTCAGGGACACTCCAACAACAGTTAGTTGGCTGTTGAAACAGGATAGTGCATTCATGTACACTTCATGTTGTTGTGAATGTTTTTGTATCATGTTCCTTTCCATTTATGAATGTTTAATATCAATAACCAGATGAAAAGGATGCTGAAATAACTCCATCCTGATGGTGATCAGTAAAAAGTGATGAGTCATGCTTTGTTAGGTCTGTCTGCAAGACCACAAGACAACTACTTTAAAAACGCTGGTTTTCTAAATGGAGTCTGGTTGATGGGTGCTAGATTAAGCTAACGTGGTAGCTGCTCCACCAACACTCCAAATAAGGTCATCTAGACATAAATACAGCAGAGACCTTGTTGTTTGGACCACGGACAGTCTCTTGTTCCTCCACATAGTCTGGTCTGGTCTGGTCTATTCTCTGGTCTGGTCTGGTCTCTGGACACATGTGGTCTCCTTCCTGTCCTCCTACAGAAGAATGTGGTGGTAGCAGCCAACAAGGTGTCAAGTAAAGTGACGGCCGTCTCCTTCTCAGATGACAGCTCCTACTTCGTTACTGCCGGCAACCGCCACGTCAAGTTCTGGTACCTGGACCACGCCAAGACCTCCAAGGTTAGGATTCCTGATCACCTGTTGGTGGAGGCGTGCTGGTGGGTGGGTGACTCCTAACTCTTGACTCCTCCCCCTCCACCTGTGTGCAGGTGAACGCCACCGTGCCTTTGCTGGGCCGTTCGGGGCTGCTGGGAGAACTCAGGAACAATTTCTTCAGTGACGTGGCATGTGGGCGGGGCCGCCAGGCTGCCTCCACCTTCTGCATCACCTCCTCCGGCCTGCTGTGTGAGTTCAACGACCGTCGGCTCCTGGACAAGTGGGTGGAGCTACGGGTGAGTCATCACAACCTCTGCGACCTCCGCACGGTGATGAAGAGGAGGAGACGGACCCGAACATAATAGCTGTTTAATGTTTATGTCTGACACGCTCTAATGATACCCTCCTCCTCTTCCTCTTCTTCCTCCTCCTTCTCTGCTTCCTCCTCTTCCTCTACTTCCTCCTCTTCTCCTCCTCTTCTTTTTCCTCCTCTTCCTCTGCTTCCTCCTCTTCTCTTTCTCCTCTTCGGTTTCCTCCTCTTCCTCTGCTTCCTCCTCTTCCTTCTTTTCCCCCTCCTCCTCTTCCTCTGCTTCATCCTCCTCTCCTCCTCCTCTTCCTCTTCGTCCTCTACTTCCTCCTCCTCTTCTTCCTCCTTTACTTTCTCCTCCTCCTCCTCTCCCTCCTCTCCTTCCTCCTCTTCCTCCTCCTCTGCTTCCTGTGCAGAGAGTGGACTCTGCGTCAGTAAGTCTTCGTCGTCTCACCTGAACTCATTCAGTTCATCTTGTGACTCAAACATAACGCTGGCTTAATATTTATATATATATATATATATATATATATATAGGTATAGATATAGATATGCACGGTTTATATGACAGTATTTATGCTCACTGGATGAACTGAATGACATCACAGCACACTGCCATCATTCATAAACCAACACTCCATCTGATTGGCTGAGAGAGGGATCACCTGGTTCAGCCTCCACACTCTGATTCACAGAGGTCCCTGAATGCAGCATCAGTCACCACCACCAACATTCAACTTCCTATCTCAGGCCTCCTGTCTGTCTGTCTGTCTGTCTGTCTGTCTGTCTGTCTGTCTCTGTCTGTCTGTCCGTCCGTCCTCAGGAGTCTCAGGCCTCCTGTCTGTCTGTCTGTCTGTCTGTCCGTCCTCAGGAGTCTCAGGCTGTCTGTCTGTGTGTCCTCAGGCGTCTCAGGCCACCTGTCTGTCAGTCACGGAGGAGTTGATCTTCTGTGGTTGCTCTGACGGCACTGTTCGAGCCTTCAGCCCTGTTAACCTCCACTTCCTGTGCACTCTGCCCCGCCCACACTGTCTGGGGGGTGACATTGCCAGTATGGTGGACGCCAGGTAACATACACACACACACACACACACCACACACACACACACCTGACAATATGTAGACCCGTGACCATGGAAACAGCCACATCAGCATGATCTTTAGATTTAGTTGCCCCTCCCAGTCAGCTGTTCTCCTGGAGCCCGGAGGCCCGGTACCCGGACACGGTGGCGGTGACCTACGACCCCACCAGCCGCTGGCTGTCCTGTGTCTACAACGACCACAGCGTCTACGTGTGGGACGTCCGAGATCTCCGAGATCCCCCGCAGGGCCGGGAAGCTCTACTCAGCCCTCTACCACTCGTCCTGCGTGTGGAGCCTGGAGGTCAGTGTGTTTAACGAGGTCACACAACCCAGAGAGGTCTAAGCTGGAGTAATCTGCTCAGTTTAGTTTACATTTAGTGAGCTCTTCATCTCCACATCGATGCTGCCGCCCTCGTAGTCCAGGTTTTACTGTCTCTAGAGACCTTGTGTCTGAATCCTCTCCCTGTGGCCTTGTGGCATTCAGCAAGGCTCCGTCCTGGGGCCTCTGTTTTTGTTTCTTTATATTTGTTACCTTTGGGACAATCATAACCAGATGGGGCATATCATTTCTATGTGGCGTCCCTCAAGGCTCCATCCTGGGGCCTCTGTTGTTGCTTTGTGTTACGGTCTTTGTGACTCCTGTCTGAGGTTCAGAAAACCACACTTCAGCTCTTGTGTTTATACTTTTGTAACCTCCTTCGTAGTCCAGCTGCTTATACCTGCCATCACTCACTGGTTACTGCTGCTGAGCTCTGATTGGACCATCACTGTTTTGGGGAGGAGCTTAGTGGAGACAAACAGTAACTGTATTTTGACGATGTAACCAATGAATGAAACTTTAACTATTTAATTTTCATTTGTTTTGAAACATTTGAGCACCTCCTCCTCCTGTCTTTGTCCTGCAGGTGTACCCAGAGGGAGGAGCAGGGGGAGGAGCAGGGGCAGGTGGTAAGGTGAATCTCCCCCCCGGGTCGTTCCTGTCCTGCTCCTCAGACAACACCATCCGCCTGTGGAACACCGACGGCCACAACCTCCTCACCAGGAACATCCTGAGCCACGTAGGACAACACACACACCTGAGCTACACCTGTAGACCTCCATGGACACTCCTGACTTCACTGAACTTTGGCCTCTGACTCCTCAGGACCTGCAAAAGATCATCTACGTGGATGACAACGTCTCCACCCTCCTGGACCCAGAGAGCGCCACCGTCACCGGCGGAAATGCGGAGAAGGCGGGGTCTTCAGACGGGCAGCCGGCGGACCAGAGCAGGGCGGGCATTAGGACCCTGAGGGTCAGTCCTGATGGACAGCACCTGGCCTCTGGAGATCGCATGGGAGTCCTCAGGTGAGGTGGAGGAGGGGAAGGGGGGGGTGGGGGGGTCTGTGGCTGGTGGTGTTGGGAGATGCATTCAACGGCAGGGGTGTGTGTGTGTGTGTGTGTGTGTGTGTGTGTTTGTGTGTGTAGGATCCATGATCTGGACAGTATGGAGGAGATCTTGAATGTCCAGGCTCATGATTCAGAGATTCTCTGCCTCGAATTCTCCAAACCAGATACTGGTGAGACAAACACAACGTAAACACACATATAGACTCCAGATCAGTTAGGATCCTGATCCAGGTCTGGGTCTGTCCCTCAGGTCTACAGCTGTTAGCCACAGCCAGCAGGGACCGTCTGATCCACGTCCTGGACTCGGGCCGGGACTACAGTCTGGTCCAGACTCTGGACGAACACTCGTCGTCCATCACCGCCGTCCGCTTCGCTGGTGAGTCGCACTGACCTCTAACGCCCCTCCTCCCCCCCACATGTGTTTTGGCGTAACCGGTGACATCACTTCCTCTTCCTGTCTGTCAGCCAATGAGGGTAAGGTGAGGATGATCAGCTGTGGAGCCGATAAGAGCGTCTACTTCCGCACTGCCCGGCAGGTAAGAGCAAGTACTTGTACTCTACAGGTACTTCTACTCAGGTACTCTACAGGTACTCTACAGGTACTTCTACTCAGGTAATCTACAGGTACTTCTACTCAAGTACTCTACAGGTACTTCTACTCAGGGACTCAAAAGGTACTCAATGTCTGAGGTACTTCCTTAAGTTATGATTCCATGAGCATCTCTTGTTTCCTGTTTGAGTTTGTTACAGAGGAATGAAGATGATGATGTAACCTTCCTCACGTGAACCCATGAAGTTAACACCTCCTCCTCCCCCCCCCCCCCCCCAGATGGAGGAGGGTCTGGAGTTCACCAGGACTCACCATGTGGTGAGGAAGACGACTCTGTATGACATGGACGTGGAACCCACCAGGAAGTACGCAGCAGTGGGCTGTCAGGACCGCAGCATCAGGTCTGTGTGTGTGTGTGTGTGTGTGTGTGTGTGTGTGTGTGTGTGTCCCACCTTCTCTCTCTCGTCTCCCTCTTCTGTCAGTGAGACAGATGAGACAGACAGACAGACAGGAAGTAGATGTCATGTGTCCAGTCAGCTGAGGAACAACAGGAAGTAGTTTAATAACTTCCATACCACTCTAACCTCCAGACAGCATGTGAATGCACCACAGACACGTACCTTCAGGCTGACCGCTGGTCAGACTGTCTCACTGCAACACACTACCATTATTATTATTATTACTATGCTGTATGTTAATGAGAGATCAGTACAAGTAGAAGCTGTTGACCCACAATGCAATGCAACAAGGAAACACAATATGATTAAACAAATACTTTTATTTTTATAACAAACAAAAAATTGGATCATAAAATTATTATCAGATTCTTGTTGGACCAAAACTCATGGACTGTTTATCATGTATTGACTCCTCTTCTCCTCCCCCACCCCTCCTCTTCCTCCCCTCCTTCTCTTCTTCCTCCCCCTCCTCCTGCAGGATCTTTAACATCAGTAATGGGAAACAGAAGAAGATGTATAAAGGTTCCCAGGGAGAGGACGGGACTCTCATCAAGGTGAGTCCTACCATCCGTCCATGTCAGTCTGCTGTTGCCATGGTGATGAGTCTCCCAGGTGTGAACGGCTTCCTCCTCCCCTGTCCTCCTCCTCCTCAGGTGCAGATCGACCCGTCGGGTCTCTACATCGCCACCTCGTGTTCGGATAAGAACATCAGCATCTTTGACTTCTACTCTGGAGAGTGTGTGGCCACCATGTTCGGACACTCGGGTCAGTGGAGCTCCTTCAGACCAGTACCCTGGTCCACCTGTAGACCAGTATGCAGGTCAGACCTGCTGAACCCAGACCTGTAGTGAGGCTGAACCCAGACCTGTAGTCATGGTGAACCCAAACCTGTAGTGAGGGTAAAACCCAGACCTGTAGTGAGGCTGAACCCAGACGGTAACCTGAGAGCCCACTGGTGGCCTGTTTGGTCTGGCTGAACCCGGGTCTTGCTGGATCAGGGTCTCTGGAGACAGCAGACGGCTACAGAAGTATATTATAGATTTATCATTGATAATTCTAACCGTCTCTCTCTCTCTCTCTGTCTGTCTTCCTGTCTGTCTTTCTCTCTCTCTCTCTCTCTCTCTGTCTTTCTGTTTGCCTGTCTGTCTGTCTCTCAGAGATTGTAACAGGCCTAAAGTTCAGCGCCGACTGTCGACACCTAATCACGGTCTCTGGAGACAGGTACGGTCTCTGGGATCCTAACTGTGAAGCTGAACCCGGGTTTGTGTTTGAGACCTTCAGATCTCCATGTCCGTCTCTTAAATCTGCAGCTGCGTGTTCGTGTGGCGTCTCAGTCCAGACCTGACCATCAGGATGAGGCAGCGCCTCGCCGACCTGCCGCCTCCCACCAGCACAGCCACCTCCCACAATGCACCGCAGCAAAACATCAACGTCAACCTCAGGTAAACGTCCAGCTTGTTCTGCAAAGTCTAATATTTCACAATAAAAGCATGTCGGCCTGCGTGTGTTTCAAATGTTGCCGTAGTAATGTAGTAGTGTGTGTGTGTGTGTGTGTGTGTGTGTGTGTGTGTGTGTGTCAGCCGGGAGGCGTCATCTCCTCGTGTGGTCACCATGTCTTCTGACAGCGACAAGGAGGAAGAGGAGGAGGAGGAGGAGTGCAGTCCTCATATGGTCACAGCAGGACATCTTGAGGAGCAGGAGGAGGAGACAGGTGACGATGCGTAAATAATAATGAATCCCTCTAAAACGTCAAAACAAGCCGATCGCTTTCCAGATCATCGGCCCTGTAGTCATGGCAACACAATAGGTCTAATTGGGTTCCTTTAAATTAAGGTCTAGTTGGGTTCCTTTAAATGAAGGTCTAGTTGGGGTCCTTTAAATGAAGGTCTAGTTGGGTTCCTAACAGACCTGTTTCCTGTTTCTTCCAGCAGAAATGTCTGATGGGAAGTTTGACCCTCAGCGCTGCAGAGACGTGAAGAAGGTCAGTGGTCATGTTACCTAGCTACCTCTGGTGGGCGTAGCCCTACAGGTGTTGTGGTGGGCAAACACAATACGTAGTTCAAACATGTACCTCTGTGTTTGCATGCGGCTCCTCAGGAGGCGTCGGGGGTCCGACTCCCTCGCCGGCGCTGGTCCAGGAGGACCGGCGGCGAGGGCACGCTGATGGTGAAGTCAATGCTGGACCTGAGACTGCTGGACTCTTACAGCCCCAACGGACCAGCAGAGGAGCAGCAGCCAGAGCGAGAGGAGGTCCAGCTGACCCATGTGAAGACACGCCCCCTTGAGGTTAGCCCCTCCCAGAGGAGGTGGGGCCAGTGCGTGGAGGCGGGGCTTCACAGGACCAATCAGGAGCTGGGGAGCACCGTCAGTCTGCAGGTCAACACTGCCTGGGTGAGAGCACTCACATCTGTCGCTAATGCTAATTGCTAGCACGCTGCTTCTGTTTTGGCTACGGTTAGCTTGGTGCTATAAAGGTCTGTTATCGTGAACAAACACAGTTTAAACTCTTGAGAACGTTCGTGAGTTCGAGTTTAAGTGCAAGGCTGCGACGTGTGAATGCTAGCAGTTAGCATCGGCCGTTAGCACGAGTGCCCTGGAGAGACAGAACGGGTCGGGGGTCCTCTTTGCTAGACCTCCACACAGTCTGCCTCTAGGAAACCTTAACTAAATCAGCTGGTAGCTACATCCAGTAACAACAGCAGGTTCCACCAGTAGAGGGCGCCGCTGTGTAGACGTTCACTCTGATTGGTTGAGTTGTTTGCCATTTTGACTCTGTGCAGCCAGAGGTCGATGAAGCGAGGACCAATCAGAGGCTAGACTTCATCAGGCTGTCCAATCGGAGCCCGGATGGGGAGCCTGTGGTGCTGTATTCCAACCAATGGGAGGACAGAATGAGCCTGGCAGGATGGTAGGACGTTACGTGCTGAAAGTTGTTGGTTGTAAGCCCTGCCCCTTTTAAACCCCGCCCCCTTCCTGTCAGTGAGTTCCAGGTTAAGGAGGCGGGTCCTGCTCCTGCAGGAGACCAGGACAAACCCAGTCCAGACAGCGGCTGCTCCCCAGGGTTCAGCTCCACGCTGTCTAGTCCGGCCAGACCTGCAGGACCCACAGGGCCCCTCGGTATGGACGGAAACTCCTCCGAGCTGGAGGAGGACGAAGAGGAAGGAGGAGGAGGAGTCAGGACCCCCCAGCTGGTCCCTCAGACTCCAGACCAGGAAGCTTTCCTGAAGGAACACTTTGTCACACTGGCCGACCTCTCGGGTTCAGGTCTGAAACATCACACTTTCTATATCAACCAACCAGAGAAGCTGTCTGGTCTGGTCTGGTCTGGTCCCGACTAGGTCCAGACGAAGTACTGTCATGTGTTTGCTGCTATTGATTTATAAATTATTGGGTAAATATGGTGAATGTTAAAGCTGGACTCTTCAGCATGTCATTGGATGAAAACCGTGTTGACAGTTGTGACCCCAGAGAGATCAGAGACCAGGGACCAGAGACCAGGGACCAGAGAGTCTTAAAATGACACGTGTGACTTTGTGTTGACAGGCAGTCCCAGCAAAGCGTCTCACAGCTCCAGTGAGAGTCTCAGCATCTCCTCCAGGTTCCTCTCCCACAATGCACCAGGAAGGTGAGATCCACACTTCCTGATCAGAGCCATGAGGTGGACTCGAGACCTGGTTGTGGTTCTGGTCTGCTGGTCTGTTGTGTTTCTGATGATCTCCGTCTGTTCTTTGTTCCTCAGTCGGACGGTGTTTCCTCTCCCATCTCGGACCGCCGGGGGAGGAGGGGGGGGAGAGGCCAAGGCCCGGCCCCTCGTATCAGAGGTCCGGCCTTTGATGGAGGAGAACCAGAACCGGTCCCAGAACAGGAAGGTGTCATGGAACCAGGACCAAACCGAGGAACATAACCAGGACCAAGCCTCCTCACTTTTCGACCAGGGGAAAACCAAGAACAGGACCAACCAGGACCCGCCTCCTCAGGCCGGGGAGCAGATCCACCAGGTTACAGATCAGCACCCGATGGGGGAGAAGACCCCCTCAGTCCAGCAGGACCAGCAGGTCCAGCGACTCTCCCCACTGAAGAAGAAGGTCCAGTCCGCCGTGGAGTCCAGGAGGACCCTGGGCCCGACGGCCCGAGCCGCCACCTCCCATCTGAACTCGTCCTGCGGACTCCGGAAGGCTCAGTCAGTCCAGAACCTGCTGACGGACCCAGGTAAGACCGAGACCAGGAAACCTAGGTGAGCATCACCGACCTCGCAGATGTGAACGCCGTCTCTCTCTCCCTCAGGTGAGGCCGACACCGCCGCTCAGCTGCCCCTCCCCCCTCAGCTGCTCCTCCCGCTGCAGCGTCCCACCACCCTCCCCTCCTCACCGAGACGCCCCCCATCCATCGCCCCCCCACCTCAGAGACCCGCCCCCGCCAGGTCCCCCCAACAGGAAGCAGTCGGCGTCACCCCCCCTAGGAAGTCCTCATCCTCCACCCCGATGGTCCCGCGCTCCTACATGAGTCCCACCGCCAGCTCCATGGCCAAGATGTCGCGCTCCGTCTCCGTGGGTGACGGCCTTAACCTCCCCGAACCCGGCGAGGACCCTGCAATGACATCATCACCATCACCGTCATCATCGTCGTCGTCATCGGTGACGGTGACCTCCCAGGCCACGCCTCCTCCTCCTCCTCTGGTTGCCGTGGTGCCCTCCAATGCAGCACTGGCCACGCCCTCCCACGTCGCCGTCATTCCCGTGGTCATCGCCTCGTCTGTGGGTAACCATGGTAACCAGGCAGCTGCTTCCCCCCGCGGACTCCAGGCCCGGGTCCCCGGCAGCAGCAGGCCGCTTCCAGACAAGCCCTCCCTCGCCTCCTTGTCCTCCTCATCGCGGCCTCCTCCAGTCTCCGTCTCCCCCCTGACTCCCCCCTGTCAGGTGGAGGAGCCTCAGAATCCCCTCCACCAGGTGGAGGAGCCTCAGACTCCTGCAGACGCCGCTGGCAGCGAGGAGCAGAGGGACAACGCAGGTTGGACTCTCATCCTGTCATATCCTCATCCTCCTCTGCCCCTCCTCTTCCTCCTCCCCCCTCCTCCAATCAGCTACCAGCATTCATGTTTATAAACAGTTTACATATTTATGTTTATAAACTATTGGCAGAGTGACCTCACCTCCTCTCTCTCTCTCTCTCTCTCTCTGCTTAGATCAGCCAATCAGTGTGGAGACCTGCAGAGCTCTGACCAATGAGCTGCAGCGCTGCTTCAAGAGAGCAACACACCTGTACAGAAAGGTGAGTCTGTGATGTCACAGTGTTTGTAATACACGTACAAGTTGGGACATCAGCAGTGACATCATCAGTTCACCTGTCTCTTGCTCTGTCTCCTCCAGGTGAGTGGCTCCTCCCACGATGACTCCGCCCCCGACCAGCACCAGATGGCTATGGTCCTATCAGAGGCCTTCCAGGCCATGAGGGCGGAGCTCGAGTGTCTGCCGCTCAGCATGCTGGGAGACGAGGAGGGAGGGGGGCTGGGAGGAGTAGGGGAGGTGAAGACAGCAGCGCTGCTGGAGGAGTACTCGCTGCTGCTCTTGCAGGCTGTCCACAGGAGGGTCCACGACGCCCCACACTAAGACTCCTCCCCCTTCCCCCCCTCACAGATGAAGGATCTGAAGCCATCTTGATTTCGTCTGGACTTTTTCACATTTCAATTGTTATGCAAGAATCTCTCTGGTCTTAAACGGAATGACACGTCGGGTTTTTATCTCTTTTTTTTTAAAGACGTATGGATGTTTTTACTTCTTCATTCCCGTCATTTTTCCTCTTCGGGAGCGTTTATTACTGTAGAGACGTGTTAGCATGTAGACACTTTAACGGAACAGAAACAGCAATAGAGACGTTCTTCACAAACTGTTATTTTATTTTATTATATTTTATCTGATGTACATGTTGGTTCCTGAGTTCACTTGAATCAGAATGGACTGACGATATGTTCAAGTTCCTTTTTAGTTTGTGATGTCACATGTTTTTCTGACATCACAGACTGAGTCGTTACTTTTTTAAATGTTACAGGACCAACAGGTTTGGGATTCGGGGTCAGTTTTAACACTAACGAACTGGTTCAAGTTCAGTTTGAAATGTTTCTGTCAAAATTTAATAAAAGTTTGACACTTTCATGAAGGTTATTAATATGTTATTAATATGTATCATCAGTCCAAACCAAGTCCAAGTCGCTACCAAAACAAAAGTCTCTGAGGTCCCGCTGTGGTACCTAAAGGCCGGTTCCCCCGTCACAGGGAGAACACCAGGAACCCAGAGAAACACGCTGAAGTTCCTGGTGTCGTCGTAGAGTCGGTAGCTGGCTGGCAGACTGAGGCGGACCCCGTCGCCTGGTTCCAGCTGCAGGGCCAACCCGGTGGACGTGGACGCGTAGCCGCCATGGTCGTTCAAGTCCAGGCTGAAGAGGACTGGCTGGTTGTTCCTGTACAGGTGGAGACCCATGTAGCCTTTCAGGTAGTCTGCAGCCGTGAAGCTGAAGAAGTAAAGTCCTCTGACGGGAGCTGTGAACACACCTGACAGACAAAGAGCAGGTTAACATTAACACGCCTATCAGACACGGAGCAGGTTAACATTAACACATGTAGCTTCATGCGATGAGTTCCAGGGAAACCACCGAACAGTTTTCATGAACTACCAACGGATCTGACGTGGTCTACCTGTGGTCCGGTTGTAGGCTCTGCCGATGTTGGTGATGGTTTTGGAGAAGATCAGAGTCGTCTCCTCGTTGAACGGTCCAACTAATCCTGAATCAGTCAGTCCAGCTGAGAACGCCACCTTCAGGGCACCTGCAGAAAAAGTTAATTGTTTATTGTAGAAATAAGAAAGCGACTTCCTTGAAGAACCCTCTTATATTTGAGTTTTCTACAATAACCTTCAAGTTTATAAAGAGTACCATGTTGGATCCTCTAGTGTCAGTCTGAAGATTCATGTTTGTTCTTTGAGCTAAAAACGTCACCTCCAGAGTTGTACCTGTGTTTTCTGTCTTCAGATCTTCCAGCTGTTTCTCACCGAGTCTCAGTCTGGCCTCCAGAGCTGATCCGGAAACGATTCATGTTTGATTTAATGGTTAATTAAAGATGAATTCAAAGTTAGATTGATGGGTTGTTGATGTTACCTGCAGTGTGATTCTCCAGCTGTGTCTCAGTGGATCTCAGTCTGGCCTCCAGAGCTGATCAACAATCAGATATATATCTTTACAAAGACGCAATTTAAACTCTTTGGTAAAGTCCACATCCATTAGATTAATAATAATATATAATCAATACTAAAATCAAAACTTGAAATATGACTCTACCTGTAGTGTTGTTGTGATTGTCTGTGAGTCTGGACTCCATCAAGGAAAGCTGAACAGACTGAACTGAAAACAAAGTAACACAAACAAACATGCGACTATTGAAAAAACAACAATATATATATATTGTAATAAGGTGAATGATGTAAAAACTCTACAACAGGTTTATTACTCAGCTCAGAGGATCAAAAGGTTCCTTGAAGAACCCTCTTATATTTGAGTTTTCTATGAGAACCATCAGGGCTCCTTCAGGTTTATATAGGAGTTACTCAGGGAACCATGTTGGATCCTCCATAGTTTTAGTCTGAAGATTCTCTTCATGTTTGTTCTTTGAACTGAAAACTTTGACTCTGCTTCAATTTTTTACTTATTATTTTGTATGATATCATAGTTATTATACAAATATGAATAATAATACATGAATATTTATCTACAGTTATTTTAAAACCTTCAGAGGTTTACCTGTGTTTTCTGTCTTCAGATCTTCCAGCTGTTTCTCACCGAGTCTCAGTCTGGCCTCCAGAGCTGATCAGGAAATGATTCATGTTTGATTTAAGGGTTAATTAAAGATGAATTCAAAGGTAGATTGATGGGTTGTTGACGTTACCTGCAGTGTGATTCTCCAGCTGAGTCTCAGTGGATCTCAGTCTGACCTCCAGAGCTGATCAACAATCAGATATATATATCTTTACAAAGACGCAATTTAAACTCTTCAGTAAAGTCCACATCCATTAGATTAATAATAATATATAATCAATACTGAAATCATTACTGGAAATATGACTCTACCTGTAGTGTTGTTGTGACTGTCTGTGAGTCTGGACTCCATCAAGGTAAGCTGAACAGACTGAACTGAAAACACAAACAAAAGTGTGACTATTGAAAAAACAACAATAATATATATTGTAATAAGGTGAATGATGTAAAAACTCAACAACAGGTGTATTACTCAGCTCAGAGGATCAACAGGTTCCTTAAAGAACCCTCTTATATTTGAGCTTTCTACGAGAACCATCAGGGCTTCTTCAGGTTTATATAGGAGTTACTCAGGGAACCATGTTGGATCCTCCATAGTTTTAGTCTGAAGATTCTCATCATGTTTGTTCTTTGAACTGAAAACTTTGAATCTGCTACAATATTGTACTTATTGTGTTGTATGATGTCTTAGTTATTATACAAATATGAATAATAATACATGAATATTTATCTACAGTTATTTTAAAACCTGTGTTTTCTGTCTTCAGATCTTCCAGTTGTTTCTCACCGAGTCTCAGTCTTGCCTCCAGAGCTGATCAGGAAATGATTCATGTTTGATTTAATGGTTAATTAAAGATGAATTCAAAGGTAGATTGATGGGTTGTTGATGTTACCTGCAGTGTGATTCTCCAGCTGTGTCTCAGTGGATCTCAGTCTGGCCTCCAGAGCTGATCAACAATCAGATATATATCTTTACAAAGACGCAATTTAAATTCTTCGGTAAAGTCCACATCCATTAGATTAATAATAATATATAATCAATACTAAAATCATAACTGGAAATATGACTACCTGTAACTGACTACCCAAACATGCGACTATTGAAAAAACAACAATAATATATTGTAATAAGGTCAATATTGTAAAAACTCAACAGGTGTATTACTCAGCTCAGAGGATCAACACGTTCCTTGAATAACTCGCTTGTATTTCAGTTTTCTACAAGAACCATCAGGGCTCCTTCAGGTTTATATAGAAGTTACTCAGGGAACCATGTTGGATCCTCCATAGTTTTAGTCTGAAGATTATCTTTGTTTGTTCTTTGAACTGAAAACTTTGACTCTGCTTCAATTTTTTACTTATTATTTTGTATGATATCATAGTTATTATACAAATATGAATAATAATACATGAATATTTATCTACAGTTATTTTAAAACCTTCAGAGGATTTACCTGTGTTTTCTGTCTTCAGATCTTCCAGCTGTTTCTCACCGAGTCTCAGTCTGGCCTCCAGAGCTGATCAGGAAATGATTCATGTTTGATTTAAGGGTTAATTAAAGATGAATTCAAAGTTAGATTGATGGGTTGTTGACGTTACCTGCAGTGTGATTCTCCAGTCTGAGTCTCAGTGGATCTCAGTCTTATCTCCAGAGCTGATCAGGAATGATTCATGTTTGATTTAAGGGTTAATTAAAGATGAATTTAAAGTTAGATTGATGGGCTGTTGATGTTACTCTGCAGTGTGATTGTCCAGCTGTTCTCAGTGGATCTCAGTCTGACCTCCAGAGCTGAATCAACAATACAGAATATATATCTTTACAAAGACACAATCTCTTCTGTAAAGTCCACATCCATTCAGAGTTAATACTATATTCCATACTGAAATGATTACTGGAAGTATGACTCTACCTGTAGTGTTGTTGTGACGTGTCTGTCAGTCTGGACTCCATCAAGGAAAGCTGAACAGACTGAACTGAAAACACAAACAAACCTGTGACTATTGAAAAAAAGAACAATAATATATATTGTAATAAGTTGAAAGAATGCAATAACAGATTACATTACTCAGCTCAGAGGATCAACAGGTTCCTTGAAGACACTCTTATATTTAAGTTTTCTACAAGAACCCTCGGGGCTCCTTCATGCTAAGGATGGAGTTCCTCAGGGAACCATGTTGGATCCTCGAGTTTCAGCCTGAAGATTCTCTTCATGATATCATTCTTTGAGCTAAAAGACTTTAAGACTCTGCTCGCAATAGTTTCCACTTGTTCCATTAGTATGTAATATGAATTATAATACAATAATGATTAATGTACAGTTAGTTTAAAACCTCCATGAGTTTTACCTGTAGTTTGTCTGTACTTCAGATCTTCCAGTCTGATTCTCCTCACGCGAAGTCTACAGTCTGGCCTGACCAGAGCTGATCAGGTATGATTCATGTTTGATTTAAGGGTTTAAAGATGAATTCAAAGGTAGATTGATGGGTTGTTGACATTACACTGTGTGATTCTACAGCTGTGTCTCAGTGGTATCTCAGTCTGGCCTCCAGAGCTGATCAGGTATGATTCATGTAATGAATTTATAGGGTTTAAAGTATGAATTCTAAAGTTAGACTCTGATGGGTCTTGATGTTACTGGCAGTGTGATTCTCAGCTGTGTCTCATGTTGGATCTCAGTCTTGGCCTCCAGAGCTGATCAACAATCATGATATATATCTTTACAAAGACGCAATTTAAATTCTTCGGTAAAGCTCCACATCCATTAGATTAATTAATAATATATAATGCAATACTAAGAATCATAACTGGACAATATGACTACCTGTAACTGACTACCCAAACATGACTATTGAAAAACAACAGAGTAATATATTGTAATAAGTGTCAATATCTTAAAAACTTCAACAGGTGTACTACTCGAGCTCAGTAGGACTCAACAGCGATTCAGCTATGAATAACTCGCTTTGTATTTAAGGGTTTCTACAAGATGACCATCAGGGCTACCTTCAGGTTTATATAGAAGTTACTCAGGGAACCATGTTGGATCCTCCATAGTTTTAGTCTGAAGATTATCTTGTTTGTTCTTTGAACTGAAAATCTTTGACTCTGCTTCAAATTTAATTTACTTATTATTTTGTATGATAGTCATAGTTATTGATTACATAATATGAATAATAATACATGAATATTTATCTACAGTTATTTTGGAAACCTTCATGAGGTTTACCTGTAGTTTTCTGTCTTCAGATCTTCCAGCTGTTTCTCACCGAGTCTCAGTCTGGCCTCCAGAGCTGATCAAGGAAATGATTCATGTTTGAATTGTAAGGGTTAATTAAAGATGAATTCAAAGGTAGATTGATGGGTTGATTGACGTTACCTGCAGTGTGATTCTCCAGCTGAGTCTCAGTGGATCTCAGTCTGACCTCCAGAGCTGATCAACAATCAGATATATATATCTTTACAAAGACGCAATTTAAACTCTTCAGTAAAGTCACACGATCCATTAGATTAATAATAATATATAATCAATACTGAAATCATTACTGGAAATCATGGACTCTACCTGTAGTGTTGTTGTGGACTGTCTCAGGGAGTCTGGACTCCATCAAGGTTAAGTCTGAACAGACTGAACTGAAAACACAAACAAATAGTGTTGTTCTATTGAATGAAAACTTAACGATATCAATATATATTGTAATAAGGTGAATGATGTAAAAACTCAACAATCAGGTGTATTACTCAGCTCATGAGGATCAACAGGTTCCTTAATAGAACCCTCTTATATCTTGAGTTTTCTACGAGAACCATTCAGAGGCTTCTATCAGTGTTTATATAGAGTTACTTCAGGGACCATGTTGGATCCTCCATAGTTTTAGTCTGAAGATTCTCATCATGTTTGTTCTTTGAACTGAAAACTTTGAATCGCTACAATATTGTACTTATTGTGTTGTATGATGTCTTAAGTTATGTATACAAATATGAATTAATAATACGATTGAATGAGTTTTCTACAGTTATTTTAAAACCTGTGTTTTCTGTCTGTCAGATCTTCCAGTTGTTTCTCACCGATGGATCTCAGTCTTGCCTCCAGAGCTGATCAGGAAATGATTCATGTTTGATTTAATGGTTAATTAAAGATGAATTCAAAGGTAGATTGATGGGTTGTTGATGTTACCTGCAGTGTGATTCTCCAGCTGTGTCTCAGTGGATCTCAGTCTGGCCTCCAGAGCTGATCAACAATCAGATATATATCTTTACAAAGACGCAATTTAAATTCTTCGGTAAAGTCCACATCCATTAGATTAATAATAATATATAATCAATACTAAAATCATAACTGGAAATATGACTACCTGTAACTGACTACCCCAAACATGCGACTATTGAAAAAAAACAACAATATATATATTGTAATAAGGTCAATATTGTAAAAACTCAACAGGTGTATTACTCAGCTCAGAGGATCAACACGTTCCTTGAATAACTCGCTTGTATTTCAGTTTTCTACAAGAACCATCAGGGCTCCTTCAGGTTTATATAGAAGTTACTCAGGGAACCATGTTGGATCCTCCATAGTTTTAGTCTGAAGATTATCTTTGTTTGTTCTTTGAACTGAAAACTTTGACTCTGCTTCAATTTTTTACTTATTATTTTGTATGATATCATAGTTATTATACAAATATGAATAATAATACATGAATATTTATCTACAGTTATTTTAAAACCTTCAGAGGTTTACCTGTGTTTTCTGTCTTCAGATCTTCCAGCTGTTTCTCACCGAGTCTCAGTCTGGCCTCCAGAGCTGATCAGGAAATGATTCATGTTTGATTTAAGGGTTAATTAAAGATGAATTCAAAGTTAGATTGATGGGTTGTTGACGTTACCTGCAGTGTGATTCTCCAGCTGAGTCTCAGTGGATCTCAGTCTTATCTCCAGAGCTGATCAGGAAATGATTCATGTTTGATTTAAGGGTTAATTAAAGATGAATTTAAAGTTAGATTGATGGGCTGTTGATGTTACCTGCAGTGTGATTGTCCAGCTGTGTCTCAGTGGATCTCAGTCTGACCTCCAGAGCTGATCAACAATCAGATATATATCTTTACAAAGACACAACTCTTCTGTAAAGTCCACATCCATTAGATTAATATATATTCCATACTGAAATGATTACTGGAAGTATGACTCTACCTGTAGTGTTGTTGTGACTGTCTGTCAGTCTGGACTCCATCAAGGAAAGCTGAACAGACTGAACTGAAAACACAAACAAACCTGTGACTATTGAAAAAAAGAACAATAATATATATTGTAATAAGTTGAAAAATGCAATAACAGATTCATTACTCAGCTCAGAGGATCAACAGGTTCCTTGAAGAACACTCTTATATTTAAGTTTTCTACAAGAACCCTCGGGGCTCCTTCATGCTAAGGATGGAGTTCCTCAGGGAACCATGTTGGATCCTCGAGTTTCAGCCTGAAGATTCTCTTCATGTTCATTCTTTGAGCTAAAAACTTTGACTCTGCTCCAATATTTTACTTGTTCCATTGTATGTAATATGAATTATAATACAATAATATTAATGTACAGTTAGTTTAAAACCTCCAGAGTTTTACCTGTGTTTTCTGTCTTCAGATCTTCCAGCTGTTTCTCACCGAGTCTCAGTCTGGCCTCCAGAGCTGATCAGGTATGATTCATGTTTGATTTAAGGGTTTAAAGATGAATTCAAAGGTAGATTGATGGGTTGTTGACATTACCTGTGTGATTCTCCAGCTGTGTCTCAGTGGATCTCAGTCTGACCTCCAGAGCTGATCAACAATCAGATATATATCTTTACAAAGATGCAATTTAAACTCTTCGGTAAAGTCCACATCCATTAGATTAATAATAATATATAATCAATACTAAAATCATAACTGGAAATATGACTACCTGTAACTGACTACCCAAACATGCGACTATTGAAAAAACAACAATATATATATTGTAATAAGGTGAATGATGTAAAAACTCAACAACAGGTTTATTACTCAGCTCAGAGGATCAACACGTTCCTTGAAGAACACTCTTATATTTGAGTTTTCTACAAGAACCATCAGGGCTCCTTCAGGTTTATATAGGAGTTACTCAGGGAACCATGTTGGATCCTCCATAGTTTTAGTCTGAAGATTATCTTTGTTTGTTCTTTGAACTGAAAACTTTGACTCTGCTTCAATTTTTTACTTATTATTTTGTATGATATCATAGTTATTATACAAATATGAATAATAATACATGAATATTTATCTACAGTTATTTTAAAACCTTCAGAGGTTTACCTGTGTTTTCTGTCTTCAGATCTTCCAGCTGTTTCTCACCGAGTCTCAGTCTGGCCTCCAGAGCTGATCAGGAAATAATTCATGTTTGATTTAAGGGTTAAAAGATGAATTCAAAGGTAGATTGATGGGTTGTTGACGTTACCTGCAGTGTGATTCTCCAGCTGAGTCTCAGTGGATCTCAGTCTGATCTCCAGAGCTGATCAGGAAATGATTCATGTTTGATTTAAGGGTTAATTAAAGATTAATTCAAAGGTAGATTGATGGGTTGTTGATGTTACCTGCAGTGTGATTCTCCAGCTGTGTCTCAGTGGATCTCAGTCTGACCTCCAGAGCTGATCAACAATCAGATATATATCTTTACAAAGACGCAATTTAAACTCTTCGGTAAAGTCCACATTCATTAGATTAATATATATTCCATACTGAAATGATTACTGGAAATATGACTCTACCTGTAGTGTTGTTGTGACTGTCTGTCAGTCTGGACTCCATCAAGGAAAGCTGAACAGACTGAACTGAAAACACAAACAAACGTGTGACGATTGAAAAAAAGAACAATAATATATATTGTAATAAGTTGAAAAATGCAATAACAGGTTTATTACTCAGCTCAGAGGATCAAAAGATTCCTTGAAGAACCCTCTTATATTTAAGTTTTCTACAAGAACCCTCGGGGCTCCTTCATGCTAAGGATGGAGTTCCTCAGGGAACCATGTTGGATCCTCCAGTTTCAGCCTGAAGATTCTCTTCATGTTCATTCTTTGAGCTAAAAACTTTGACTCTGCTCCAATATTTTACTTGTTCCATTGTATGCAATATGAATTATAATACAATAATATTAATGTACAGTTAGTTTAAAACCTCCAGAGTTGTACCTGTGTTTTCTGTCTTCAGATCTTCCAGCTGTTTCTCACCGAGGCTCAGTCTGACCTCCAGAGCTGATCAGGTATGATTCATGTTTGATTTAAGGGTTTAAAGATGAATTCAAAGTTAGATTGATGGGTTGTTGACGTTACCTGCAGTGTGATTCTCCAGCTGTGTCTCAGTGGATCTCAGTCTGACCTCCAGAGCTGATCAACAATCAGATATATATCTTTACAAAGATGCAATTTAAACTCTTCGGTGAAGTCCACATCCATTAGATTAATAATAATATATAATCAATACTAAAATCATAACTGGAAATATGACTCTACCTGTAGTGTTGTTGTGACTGTCTGTGAGTCTGGACTCCATCAAGGTAAGCTGAACAGACTGAACTGAAAACAAAGTAACACAAACAAACATGCGACTATTGAAAAAACAACAATATATATTGTAATAAGGTGAATGATGTAAAAACTCTACAACAGGTTTATTACTCAGCTCAGAGGATCAACAGGTTCCTTGAAGAACACTCTTATATTTGAGTTTTCTACGAGAACCATCAGGGCTCCTTCAGGTTTATATAGGAGTTACTCAGGGAACCATGTTGGATCCTCCATAGTTTTAGTCTGAAGATTCTCTTCATGTTTGTTCTTTGAACTGAAAACTTTGACTCTGCTTCAATTTTTTACTTATTATTTTGTATGATATCATAGTTATTATACAAATATGAATAATAATACATGAATATTTATCTACAGTTATTTTAAAACCTTCAGAGGTTTACCTGTGTTTTCTGTCTTCAGATCTTCCAGCTGTTTCTCATCGAGTCTCAGTCTGGCCTCCAGAGCTGATCAGGAAATAATTCATGTTTGATTTAAGGGTTAATAGATGAATTCAAAGTTAGATTGATGGGTTGTTGACGTTACCTGCAGTGTGATTCTCCAGCTGTGTCTCAGTGGATCTCAGTCTGACCTCCAGAGCTGATCAGGAAATGATTCATGTTTGATTTAAGGGTTAATTAAAGATGAATTCAAAGGTAGATTGATGGGTTATTGATGTTACCTGCAGTGTGATTCTCCAGCTGTGTCTCAGTGGATCTCAGTCTGACCTCCAGAGCTGATCAACAATCAGATATATATCTTTACAAAGACGCAATTTAAACTCTTCAGTAAAGTCCACATCCATTAGATTAATAATAATATATCATCAATACTGAAATCATTACTGGAAATATGACTCTACCTGTAGTGTTGTTGTGACTGTCTGTGAGTCTGGACTCCATCAAGGTAAGCTGAACAGACTGAACTGAAAACACAAACAAACGTGTGACTATTGAAAAAACAACAATAATATATATTGTAATAAGGTCAATATTGTAAAACTCAACAACAGGTGTATTACTCAGCTCAGAGGATCAACACGTTCCTTGAATAACTCGCTTGTATTTGAGTTTTCTACAAGAACCATCAGGGCTTCTTCAGGTTTATATAGAAGTTACTCAGGGAACCATGTTGGATCCTCCATAGTTTTAGTCTGAAGATTATCTTTGTTTGTTCTTTGAACTGAAAACTTTGACTCTGCTTCAATTTGTTACTTATTATTTTGTATGATATCATAGTTATTATACAAATATGAATAATAATAAATGAATGTTTATCTACAGTTAGTTTCAAAACTTTAGAGTTTTACCTGTGTTTTCCGTCTTTAGATCTTCCAGCTGTTTCTCACCGAGTCTCAGTCTGGCCTCCAGAGCTGATCAGGAAATGATTCATGTTTGATTTAAGGGTTGATTAAAGATTAATTCAAAGTTAGATTGATGGGTTGTTGACGTTACCTGCAGTGTGATTGTCCAGCTGTGTCTCAGTGGATCTCAGTCTGACCTCCAGAGCTGAACAGGAAACACTGAACATGAGTCAGCTGTCCAAACAACCAATGACTGGTAAAGCAGACAGATGTACCTGCGTTCATTCGGTCCAGTAGATTCTCAGTCGTGTTCACTTTCCTCTGCAGCTTCATCAGTTCGGAGGTTTGATCTGAAAAGTTAACAAAAACAAACTGCAGTCAAACTGTTGTATTCTGTGTACTATATATACAGAGTATCATAGTTTGGGTATAAATACTCCATTATAAATAAAGGTTTTGCACTCAAACAATGAGTCTGAATCTTCTGACTGAAACTGTGGAGGATCCAACATGGTTTCCTGAGGTACTCCTTTATGAACATGAAGGAACCCTGATGATGAAGAAGGGCCACTTTCAACGTGCCATATTTAAATATTGATTATTATCGAAGATTTACACATTCATTTATTGTATTGCTGTAATGAATCACAAATCTTTGTTTCTGTCACTTTGGACTCAACAGCTTCTTCAGTTTCTTCCATAACCGTCAACTTTTCATATTTTTATTGATAATCTTTTTTAATAATATCATATCTAGAGGTCATAATGAACATTATTAATACATGTATTTATGAATTGTACATGTGTGTTGTGTCTTCAGCGCCTCCAGTTGTCTCTCCACAGACAACAGTCCATCTGTTTGACAAGGAAAAAATAATCTGGCTGGTCATGTGACACAAACACACACACAAAGATTGAGATGATTGATTATTGGCTGATCAGCTCCGTCACCTCGCGTGTTTGTGTTCGGCTCCTCCTCTTCATATGCTTCAGTCTGAGATGAACTGTTGGAAGCTGTGAATGCTGGGAAATAAAAAGGTCAAAATGTATTAAACTTTGAGAGTGTGTAGACTCTGATGTAGCTGTGAGCAGAAAAATAAAGATGTGTTTCAATGTGTGTTTATGTTTAGTATTTGTGATCCTAGAGGCTAAACCCCTGTGTCCTTGATTCAAAATAAGTGTGTCCGGAAGGGGCGGGGCTTAGCCTTTCTATGACAGCTAAGCTCTGACCTGAGGTCTGCTTCATTAGCTCCTCCATCAGACTCTCAGTGTTACACAGTCTGACTGCCAACACTGAAGAAACACAAACACAGACCTCAAAACCTTGAAACAAGACCCTCTGGTGTTTAGACACACACAGTTTAGATTCACTTACTCGACATTATATATATATATATCACTATATATTGTGATGATGATAATGATGATTATGATGATGACCTGCATTCTTCCTCCTCAGCTGCTCCACCACGTTCTCAATCGCCCTCAGTCTCGTCTGCAGGAATGGCAGCTCGGCCGCCAGAGCTAAGAATAGAATATATATATACATATAGAGATATACACACGTATATATATATATATATATATATATATATATATATATATACATATATACATATATATATGTAGTAAACAGTAAGCAGGTGACTCACCTGTGTTCTTGGTCGTCAGCTCCTCCATCATCTTCTCGCTGGCGTTCAGTCTGAATTGAAGCGTCGACACTTCGGATGAAAACTTGACGTCTTGAACTAAAAGAGAGAAACACGTTTAGAAAACGACTTCTCAATGTTGGAGCTCCATGTTCTTCTTCTTCTGGTGAGCACAAAGTTTAATTTCTACGCAGATGACAGCGTCCTACAGACCCGACTCAAACATCTGGATTTCATGTAGTCCAGAGGATCTCAGGGGGTTCACACTAGAGGCAGCCTGAGTCTGGTCTTTCATGGATCTGAGCTGGAGCTGGATCTGGATCTGAGCAGTCAAACATCTCTCAATGCAGGAAATCTGACTCTGCGTCTGCTGATAATGTGCTAATGTTAGCAAGCTAACATGCTAAACTAATCTAGTAACATCCATCCATCAAAGGCAGGTTCACCTGGACAGGTGTGTACCTATGTTAGCATGTAGCAATGCAACGACATCTTATTTCTCTCCACCAGATCAACCCGTCCTCCCCCTCCTCCATCACCCACCTGCGCTCTCCACCTCCTGCTCCTCCACCTTCAGCTCCAGCTTCATCAGCAGCTTCCTGTCCTCCTCCAGCCTCACCAGCTGGTCCCTCTGGTGGGCCGCGCTCTCCTCCAGCCGGTCCAGACCTTGTCTCTGCTGCCGGGCCTCAAGCTGCCCGTCTCTGAGCCGGCTCTCAAGGCTCCGCAGGGCCTGACGCTGATCCACCTCCACCGCCTTCAGGATCAGGACCAGATCCTTCAAACCCAGCAGCTCGTCCCACAGGACGGGGATCTCCGGAGGGACGCTGGTCCTGACCCCGTCCCTTGTCCTGACCCCGTCCCCTGTCCTGTCAGCCTCCGAGGGTCCCTGACTGACGGCTGGAGACGAACAGAAGAAAGGCAGCAGAAACAGAATCGACGACTTCATCGTGAAACCAGAAGCTGCTGAACTCCACCAGCTAATACCCACACACACACACACACACTAATCTTCAGCATGGACGAATGAGTCTCCCAGAAAGAGTTTCACATTTGAATGTTTCTGCTGGATCATGAGATTTGACCAAAAGCTCCAGAAATGCCAGTAGGTGGACGTTTAGCAGGGTGAGATTAAAGGCAGAGTCGGTCATTTATAAAAACCACAAAGATTTTGGCTTGAATGCATCGCCGAACCATTGTTCAAAGCCCCGCCCTTTGTTTAAACCTCTGTTTAAAGCCCCGTCCTTCGTTCCAACCTGTTCAAAGCCCCGCCCCCAGGAAGTGTTTCTGAGTAGAACCACTTACTCAACCTCTAACTTACCGAATAGATGCAATGTCGTTCGCTGAAGACCGCGAGCTGGATGACAGACTGGGACATGCTGGACTGGAACACCTGTCTGGTCCTGGTCCACCTGCAGGTCTTGCTGTGACCCAGTGGTCTCTCTGCAGCACTACATACCAAACATTGCTAACACACTAATCTGTGGCGCAAAGAGGATCTGTGCAGTAAACACTCATGTGCACAGTGTGTTAAAGATCACTATAGTTCCTGTTGAGGCTTGTTGTGAGATCATTAGAGGAGATTTACTACTTAGAGTGTACTTCTACCTGCTGGTGTATTTCTACAGTTATTAATATTTCACATCAAGAACATCGTGTGATGCCCCACTAGATCACTAGATCTAGATCTGAGTGATTGAATCAATGTGCTGGTAGCTCAGTGGTAGAGTTACTGCCCCATGTACAGAGGCTCTGCAACCGAACCTGTGGCCCTGCAACGGTCACAGGTTTGAATCCGCCCTGCTGCATGTCGTCCTTCTCTCGCACGCTGTCCTCACGCAATAAAAGGACGAAAAATAACTTTAATTTAAACTGTACATATTTTTTAATCAGCATCAGTCGTGATCATATCTATTAAATATAAATTAATTTTCAAGGTGATTTTAAACCTTAAAATTAACCTTAAACCTTAAAGTTTCTGTACATAATGTCACTGGGGTTTTTTATAAAAAAAAAAAAAAAACACAAAACATGAAAAAAAAAAGATTTTTATACATTATTTTTGTGTAGTGTCAGATTTAAAAAAAAACACACACACTGTGACCCTTAGAGGACAAAAATGTCATAAAATTGTGTGAATTCCTAGAAAATATGCTGATGTAATATATATATATATATATATATTACTACCTTTAAAATGCCAGTTTCTGGCAGTTCTGTAATGCCACTGTTTTTTTCTGAAAAAAAAAAAAAAACACAAAAACACAAAACATTAATTATTTTCCATATACACAATGCAAACTGGTCACATAATCACAGTCTGGGATAGGTCAATGATTAGCAAAAATATTGATTTTGATGCATTATTATTTTTTGTGTAGTGTCAGATTTAAAAGAAAACTCACACTGACCCTTTGAGGACAAAAATGGACATACAATTATAACTTTCTTCCCCTCTTTTTTTAGTCATTTTTTAAAATAGCATCAGTCCTGATCATAACTATTAAATATTCATTTTTCATCATTTTTTAAAAATGTTTATTTCAATACTGTCAAAGACACATGAAACTGAGTGAATGAAAAATATGTACACTCCTACAAAGATGCACACATCCTCACTGCACACAACCACAGACGCACTCCTGACATCCTTTTCATCTGGTTATTGATATTAAATCAAAGATCAATACTTTATACTGGGTTCCTCCAGCTGTGGTGAACCAGCCCACGTGGGTCTTGCTCCATCCAGTGAACCCACCTCTGGATGATGTCATGACTGTTTTTTTCTTAAGAGAAAACTTCAGAAGCTTCAAAGCAGAAAACAGATTTAATCAGAAATGTCTTTCACACAGAAACGAGTTCCTTCAACAGGAAGAAACGCCGAGTCGTCACGTTTACATTCATGCGTTTTAGTCGAAGTCCTCAGAAACGCAGTCTGGCTTCTGATTGGCTGTCCACTGTGATGTCAGTTTGCAGGTTTGTAAACAGGAAACAGTCATCTTTTCAGTCCGTCTTCACACACCAAGAAGATTTAAAAAATAAAAGCAGAAGCTTTCCCTTTGTGGTGAACAGCAAGTTATTAACACTCTCTATTAAACATGAATAATCACTTCATAAACATGTAATAAATGGTTTATAACACGTTATTAACGCTCAGTACTTGTGTGGTCTAGGTATTTTCGTGTTTACGGAGCAGAAAAGAGAAGATTTAATATCAATCATAAAAAGAGGAGGAGGAGTCTGGGGTGGGTCCGCGGTAGTCTATGATGGGTCTGTAGTGGTCTGTAGTGGGTCTGTGCTGGTCTCGGCCCCCCTGACTTCCTGTCTACACCGCTGCATTAAAGTGTGATTATAAACCATTATAAACCTGTTTAAGAACTGATTATGGATTCTAAATTAAGTCCACAGGCTATTAAATCCTGTCAGGCGGACTGAAGAAGACCATCACACATGTCTCTTAGTGGGTCTGGACTCTGGTGGACCTGCTGCCGGTCCCCTTTGACCTGTCTCGTCTTCTGAAGCTCAGAAAGATGCTGGTGAGCAGAATTACATAAAGAGTCATAATCCTCATCCAGCTGATGACCTCCGACCTCAGTCCAGTCCAGTCCAGGAGGCCTGAACCTGGTTCAGGATCTGTGGTTCTGGTCTCAGAGGGTCAGCGCTGGCCGGTGTAAGCTCTGAACCAGGAGGTGACGGAGGCAGCAGCAGAGGAGATCATCCCCCCGGTGTTAGCAGAGGGCTGGGACACCTGCAATGCACTCTGGGAAAGATCCATGGCCTGGGGGGGGGGGGGGGGGGGGGGGGGGGGGGGGAATGTTAGTGTTAGAATATTGTTTTAAATTCTTTAATAAAATATGAACCTGGTCCTGAACCTGGTCTCCCTCTACAGACCGGTCTGACAGGTGTGTGTGATGTGGTCCAGGTCTTGGTACCTGTGATGGGATGTCACAGAACCGGGGACTGGGCACGGTCTCCCAGTCCGTCCCCAGGTCTGTCTCCTCGTCAGTCACCGCCTCGTCCCCACTCTCCTCCGCCGGTCCTGCTGCCTCCGGCTCCACGAACTCCATCGACTCCTCCAGGTCAGCACTCACCTCGAACGGACCCGTCCTAGACCAGACCAGACCAGTCAGATAAACAGCTTCAGTTTGATGTTTATAAAATCAGCATCAACATCAACATCATCAACATCAACATGACTGGATTCAAAATATCCTGCAGACAGACAGGTGGACAGACAGGAGTGTCTCACCTCCCCAGGTTGTTGTTGTCAGGTGAGATCAGAAACATGATGTTCCTCAGAGTGTGATGAGGGTGGAGCTTCTCACTGTCCACATGCTGCAAACACAGAACAGAACCTGGTCTCTAGTCTCTCAGAGTCTCTCCTAGTCCCCCAGATTGTCTCCTAGTCTCCCAGAGTCTGTCATAGTCCCCCAGAGTGTCTCCTAGTCTCCCAGAGTCTGTCATAGTCCCCCAGAGTGTCTCCTATTCCCCCAGAGTCACTCATAGTTCCCCCAGAGTCCCTCCTGGTCCCTCCTGGTCCCCCAAACCCCCAGAAGGTCCTACCTGGGAGAAGCAGAGGTGCAGGACATTCCCGTTGACCTTGCTCAGAGCTCTGGTGAACCGGTACCGGCTCAGGTTCTCTCCACAGAACTCACTGAGGAACAAACACATTGAGGATGAAGCTGGGATCTCCCGACGCTGTCATGTGACAGTGAAGGCAGCGGGGGGTTCCGTCTCACCTGTTGCACAGCTTCTTAGGCAGGTTGACGTCCAGGATGTGAGACAGGATGGTCACGAGCTGCGTGGCGTAACACAGAGCAGCGCTGATGGTGTGAGCCGGGTTGATGTGGTCCAACTCTAGACCAGAGACCCAGGGGGACAGACAGACAGAAGGACAACAAGAGGACAGAAAGACAGGAGAACAGACAGGGAGACAGGAGAATAGACAGACAGGCAGACAGACAGACATGGGGACAGACAGACAGACAGGAGAACAGACAGGGAGACAGGAGGATAGAGCGACAGGCAGACAGACAGACAGGAGGACAGACAGACAGACAGGATGTTTGTATGTTATTAAGAGTCTGATGGTTGCAGCTCTACCTGGGAGGTGCCATATGAAGCCCCGCCCCCTCACCACTGCCCAGCCTCTCCTCACCTGGGCCCTGATTGGTGCTCTTCTCCTCCACCCAGCTGTAGTAGGCAGAGCAATCCCCGTTGCTAGGCAGCGTGACGGGCGCCCCCGTGATGCTGATGCTGGTCTCTCCATTCTGGTCGTCCCAGATCCAGCGCCCAGACAGGTACGTGGTCCTGCGGGCCTCAGCCAGCTCGCTCACTGTGCTGGAGGTCAGTGCGGGGTCGCATTCCGCCGGGTCGCACTCCGCCGCCACGTCCGCGGGGTCTCTGGGAGACACGCAGGGGCAGAGGACATGTTAGTACAAGCTGCTGCTGGGTTTCAGGGGAGCCCCCGCTGGTCCTGGTCTCACCTGCTGCCCTGCTTCTCCTCCTGCGTGGGGAAGATGTGGGAGGTGAGCTCCTGGATGTGTTCTCGCCTCAGAGCCCCCAGCTGGACCAGGCGGCCCTGCAGCTCCCTGCTGCGACGCTCCAGCAGGTCGCCAAGGCGACGGTTGTGGCGCTCGATCTTATCACGCTTCTCCTGATGGCGTCCGGCGCGGCGCTGCAGCCGCTGGCTCTCCTCCTGGGAGCGCAGGAGCACTTCCTTATCTGCAGGAGGAGCACAGAGATGAAGATGAGTCTCCTCATCTACAGGAGGAGGACAGAGTTGAAGATGAGTATCCTCCTCCTCATCTACAGGAGGAGGACAGATACAGCAACTCACCGCTCTTCATCTCCTCGTTGCCCCCGGCGACCGCCTCCTTCAGCTGCTCGATCTTCATCTTACACGACATGATCTTCCATTTCTGAGGAGACAGGATTCTGTTACATGAAGTACTGAGAAGTACTATATGAAGTACTAATGAGAAGTACCAATATGGAGTACTAATAAGAAGTACTAATAAGCACTAATAAGAAGTACTAATAAGGAGTACTAATACGAAGTACTAATGACAAGTACAAATAAATACTAATGAGAAGTACTAATAAGGAGTACTTATAAGAAGTACTGGACTCACCATCTCGTCGGCCTGCAGGTTCTTGTCCAGGTCCCGGACGACTCTGAGGACAGAAGACGTTCAGACTCGTAACACATCCACGCAGTTCTACAGCTGCTAATGCTAACGTTAGCACGTGTTCCCAGAGAAGCCCCGCCCCTTCCTGGTTTACAACCGCTAAAGCTAACGTTAGCATGTGTTCCTAGAGAAGCCCCGCCCCTTCCTGGTTTACAGCTGCTAAGGCTAACGTTATGGTGCGTTCCATTAACCTCGGAAGTCGGAAGCCGGAGCTAGGAATGACGTCACGCCCGAGTTATCAGCGTTTCAGTTACAAAGTCAGAAAAAGTAGCCAACGGCCAAAAACGGAAGACGAAACCAGATGGCTACATCTCCAAAAGTTATTCTTGCACTTGCCTTGTCCGAATATAAACACCTTCTGGACAAATATGCGGTCCTTCTGCAACCTGAAAACACGGTGGATTAAGAGAAAACACAAAGTCTTTCTACGTATTTCATTTCGTATTTCAAAAAAAGTATCGATCGCCCTTTGATCGGTCATCAGTAACGTTACTGTTTACAACGGGGGCAGCCATCTTTAAATGTCAAGTCGGGCACCATTAGTGTTCCCATAGAACCCCCGAGAACCCCATAGCGGGTGTGGCTTATAGAACGGGGGCGCGGCTTATAGACTGGGCGTGGCGTGTTCACCTCTGCTGCAGCTGCTCCTTCTCCTCCGTCAGCTGCTTCAGTCGCTCCAACTTTTCAACATATCTGCAGACAAACAAACACATTTATGTCATGAGATCCAGAGACGACACTGGACAAACAATCCGGACTTAAGCATGCCTGGGCGGTACGACCACATGAAAACAAGTCGGGATTTACAGAGCGTATAAAGACATTCAACTCCTATCTGAAAAATAATAATATAAGGTTGTTTTCCGCCTTTTTATTCGGCATGCATACATTAAACCTATCAGCCATTATTTGTAGAAAAAGTCGACATTTGTTACTGCGACACCTCGTCATTCCCACTCGTATCCTCCGCCAGTCGTGAACAAACATCTGATTTGTGTGAATTCATGTTGCTTTGAATCCTGATATGAATTCCGAAGTGTAGAGATGATTCATGTGTTTATAGCAGCCTCATTTAAAACCTGATATATCGTGTTTTCTTGCGGAAAAAATAAGACCACTGTAAAATTCTCAATTCCGTCTATGGAGTTCGGCATTGTCAATGAAAGTGCAGCAGAGCACAGGCGAGGATTCCAGTCTCCAAAACACTGAACTTTTTACCTCTCGGTGTTTCTCCCGTCGAAGTACACGAAGTCCCCGTCCTGGACGCAGCGGGCACAGGTCAGCCTGCGGCGGGAGGTGCTGCACAGGGGGCACCGCTCCACCGCCACGTACAAACCCTCCGCGTCGTCCACCGACTCCACCATCACGCAGCCCGGGGTGGAGTGAGCCGGGTGGGGGTGATGCTGGGGCCGGAGAGGGGGCCTCCCACCAGAATGAGGGCCCGAGGATGAAGCAGCACGGTCCAGGCCGAGCGGTGGGCGCCCCGCTGAGGACGCCATGGAGCAGGGAGAGCTAGGAGCTAAGCTAAGCAGCTAAGCTAAGGTAAAGCTAAAGCTAGGACGGACATTCGGGGTTCTACTTCTCCGCGTCTCCCGTCGGACTGTATTGTCTCCGTTTAATCGCCGTCATGTCTGTGAAACGAGCACCGAGCAACTAGCTGACACGGAGATGTTTTTGTTTTGATGAGACGACATGAACAAGTCCGCCACTTCCGGTTTCCTCTCAAAACGTGACAGGTTTGTTTATGAATTGACGTAACTGTTGTGGGCGGAGTCTAGGAATCACTTCAATAAAAAAAAAAAGGTTTAAAGTAAAGATATAGGGTTGTTGTTGTTGTTGTTATTATTATTGTTATTATTTGGATCAGTTTGTTTTATTTGGGTTTTTTTTTAATTTAATGTATTTTGTTTCATTTGTTTTGTTTAATTCCCATTTATTATTATTAGTAGGATATCATTAGTTTGTTTTTGTTTTTTGTTTTATTTATTTTGCTTAGTTTGTTTCGTTTTATTAATAATAAGGTTATTTGATCCACACTCCATATCAGTTGGGGGCGGTAATGCTCCAAAAATAAATAAACAAAAAAACGTTTAAAGAAAAGCAGTACCAGTGTAGTAGAACTGCTCTGCTACAAGTAAAAGTACAACAGTATGAGCATCAAATAGGCTACACTTAAAGAGTAACTGTACACTTACATGTTTTATTAACTATGAATTAAATAGCTAACATTAGCATACTAATCCCACCATGTCTTCGTCTGTTAATTATAAAATAGGTTCAAATCTGAATCATAAAGTTGTGATTTATGAGCTGTAAACACACTGATTCAGAAGATAATCAGTTATTTATTTCCTTTTAGGACGGTGAAACATGCAACAGAGACTCAAACAAACAGCCGACAAACTTATATTATCTATTTACAAATAAAGAGGAAGTGATGTCAGAAGTTGACCTCACTGTTTCCTGAAGCCTCTCAGGATCGGATAAATGTTCTCAAACGCTTCGTAGATCTCGGCTCGTTCTTTAGCTCCTGTAATTTAACACGATTATTAACACTATTGATTAAAGAGTGTGTGGAAATGCACACATCTATCTACCTGACTGACTGACTGACTGACTTCCTATCTATCTATCTATCTATCCATCCATCCATCTATCATGATGGAAATATGATCTCATCACCGCCAGATCTGTATTAGATAGAGTCACATTCTTAGTCCTCTCAAATCAAACCAATACGATATTATACATTTGATACAATTACTTGCAAAAGTTCACATACAAAAATCTAAATTTTTAAATTCATAAACCTATTTTTTAATTTTCAAAAATTAATTTGAACAAAACATTAAGGCAATTTTGAATTCTAAAAAAAAAAAAAAAAAAATTAAAACCCTGAATCTGTGTACCCTATATAACATTTATACAAACTAAGTAATGATTTATGGCTATATTCTGATCCCCTAGTATTTCTGCTGTCTGATTATTGTCAAAAAATAATAATGAAAAAAGATTTACATATCCTAGAGACGTAACCAAAGTGACTGAGTGGATTTAAAGGTTTAACAGCTCGCTGAGACATACAGAGGTGATTACCGGTCAGAACGACTTTCCCGGACACAAATATGAGCAGGACGATGCGAGGCTTCACCATGCGGTAGATGAGGCCTGGAAACAGCTCCGGCTCATAGCTGTGGGCATGAAAAAGCTGTTTAATCCATTTATCTTGACAAAGACAAACAAGGAAGGTGAAGGGGTCAAAAATGTTTTTTAATCCTTCAGAGAGCAAACAACTCGATTCACCTGGGACCTAGAAGCTAACTCTACGCTAACAGGAACTAGAAGCTAACAGGAGCTAACTCTACGCTAACAGGAACTAGAAGCTAACAGAGATTAGAAGCTAACTCTAGGCTAACAGGCACTAGAAGCTAACTGTACGCTAACTGTAAAAAAACATTTAAAAAAAATAGTGCACTTCTATGTTCTTACCTATAGCACTTTGACCATAGCACTGTTGTACTTAAGGTATCCTTGCTGAACAGTTACCACTTCACTCAGATGAGGACCTACACTTGTTTCTATTTTTCCACTTTAATGATATGTTGTGGTTTCATTCTTTCAACAAATGTACAGGCACTAGAAGTTAACTTTACACTAAAAGGAACTAAAGGCTAACAGAGACTAGAAGCTAACTCTACACTAACAGGAACTAGCAGCTAACAGAGACTAGAAACTCTCGGCTAACAGGCAATATAAGCTAACTCTAGGCTAACAGGACCTAGCAACCTTTGTAGTTGTTGAAGTGTATTGTCTTCTGACAGACTGAGGCTAGCATTTTTAGTGTTTGTGCTAAGATAGGATAACCCCGTGTGGTCATGTGACCTACCTGCTGAACTGCTGGTGTGTCAGGACCAGTCCCTCCAGTCTGATGGGGAAGCAGACGTCACAGCTGGCCACCATGTTCTGGATCTTGAAGTCCAGGAAGCGTGCAGGGAAGCCGAGCTTCTGCACCACCCGGGCGTACTTCCTGGCTGCCAGGCGAGACTGCTCCTCACTGCACACACAAGGAGGTGAACACGTAGAGGCAGACAGACGGGTAGACAGGGAGACAGACAGGTAGACAGACAGACCTCTTGGCTCCTGTACAGACCATCTTCCCGGAGCTGAAGATCAGCGCGGTGGTTCTCGGCTCTCTGATCCTCATGATGACGGCTGCAAAACGCTGGAACACAACAAGACAACAACAATAAGACAACAAGATAACAGCACATTCTGCTGAAACGTCACGTTTACTGCATATATTACTACTAGTGTGGCTACCTTTGGGTAGTACTTTGCCATGTGACTACTAGAGTGACTACCTTTGGGTAGTACTCTGCCATGTGACTACTAGAGTGGCTACCTTTGGGTAGTACTCTGCCATGTGACTACTAGAGTGACTACCTTTGGGTAGTACTCTGCCATGTGACTACTAGAGTGACTACCTTTGGGTAGTACTCTGCCATGTTACTACTAGAGTGGCTAATTTTGGGTAGTACTCTGCCATGTGACTACTAGAGTGACTACCTTTGGGTAGTACTCTGCCATGTGACTACTAGAGTGGCTACCTTTGGGTAGTACTCTGCCATGTGACTACTAGAGTGGCTATTTTTGGGTAGTACTGTGCCATGTGACTACTAGAGTGGCTACCTTTTGGTAGTACTCTACCATGTGACTACTAGAGTGGCTACCTTTTGGTAGTACTCTACCATGTGACTACTAGTGTGGCTACCTTTGGGTTGTACTCTGCATTTCTGGCCTGGAGGGCGATGAACTTCAGGTCCAGAGGACAACCCAGGTTCACTGTGGAGACAATGTTCCTGCAAACGCAGACACACATTTATTTTATAGACAGCAGCACTTGAACACAACACCAGTATGTTAGATTCTCACACAGCACCTGCAGGCAGCATGTTCAGACTCAAACCAGCAGTGAACATCTACACTACATCTGTAGTGCTTCATGTATAGTACGTCATCTGTAGTACCGGGTCTACAGATGATGCATCGTATGAAGTAGCGGTACTACAGATGAAGTAGCGGTACTACAGATGATATACCAGATGACATACTGGTACGACAGATGAAGTACTGGTACTACAGATGAAGTACAACAGATGAAGGACTGCAGATGATGTACAAGTACTACAGCTGTAGTCACTTACTGTAACTGTGGGATGATTCCCGACTTCTCAGTCACAGGGGTCATGGGGGTCATGGGGGTCATGGGAGTCATGGGACAGAAGGGGGAGGCGACCGTCAGCAGCCCCGACATGGATGCCCCCTGCTGGGGCTCAGCTGCTGCTGCCGTGGCATCCTGGGAGTTGTAGTCTGGACAGACCCCACTGTCCTGAGACACGTCCAGAGCTGCAGTCTGACTGTCCGCTGAAACAGAAGACCACAGGTGATCCTGATCCATGTGACCAGCCAGAGGCCACGCCCACATTACAGATCCATGTGACCTGCCAGAGGCCACACCCACCTTCCTGATCCATGTGACTTGCCAGAGGCCCTGCCCCCTCTGTCAGACCTCATCAGGAGACCTGAGACGTCTTCTGTGTACAAATACTTGTATCTCCTTTAAAAGTATCTTATTGGTAGTTTGTTGTTTTAAAGTTTTTATTGGATCCAGCAAACTCTTCTACAAATAAGAATCTGTCAACATCTGTCCCAGAAATACAATGCAATATATGTATTTATTATCTTAGCAGTACAAAGGGTTTTATTAAAGTCATGAAGGCATTCAGATTAGATTTTAATCCAAAAAAATCAACATTGAAGCAAAACACAGAAGCCAGCTGAGAGGTTTTTATTTCATTACGTCATCAGGGATGATGTCATACCTGTGCTGTCATGACTCGGCTCCTGCGTGCTGAGCTCATCAGGTAGGAAGCTGAGGTCGAGCTCCTCCCCCGGCTCTCTGCCTGGCCCCGCCTTCACCAACAGATGGGAGGGGGCGCGGCCCTGGGGATGGGGGGCGTGGCTCTGAAGGCCAAGCTCCTCCTCCAAAATGAAATCAGATTCCTACAGTAAAAAAATAAAATCAAAGGACTATTTTAAAATCTGTTTTTATATTTTGTTTTAAAGATATGTTTTACATGCCCTTCACTATTTGTCTTTTAACCTTTTTCAATTCTTCTGATCTCAGGATTAAAAACTATAATCTCAACATGTTACACACTGATGTCAGAAAGAGGTGTTTGGTGTAAATTTGTGGACTAAAACTTGAAATTCAACAGCTGACTTTAGATCTGGTGTGTTTTAATGAGTGAATGCATCTTTAAACAGATCAAACACGTCGTGTCAAACATTTTCAAATGTTTTCTGCCGACAAAAATGTGACAAAACTATTAGATGTGGAGGTTCTGTTAAACTGACGGATTTAAATAAAGTTTTATAGTTTGTACTCACATTTGCAATGGAGTCATCAAAGTAACGTTCCAACGCCGACTCATCCATTTGAACCACAGCGGACCACAGAGGACCTGGATCCAGACTGGGAGCTGCACAGCTGCATCTAATCCAGACTCATCAAGCCTCAGAGAGACTCCAGCTGGACTCAGACCGCTGAACCCAGACCGCTGACCCCCTTCAGCTCTCCGAACACCTGGAACTGGATCCATAAATCGGCTGTCTTACAGGAAAACAGCAAAAATAGAATTTAAGAATGACAACAATAAAGAATAACATGTCATAAATAAATAAAAGCAACTAGAAAACAGTTAAATGAGGGATAAAGTGTGTAGACTGGTGTCTGCTGCAGCAGCAAGCCTGTTATAACAGTAATAATAACAATCACATCTATTATTGTTCTTATAATAAGTGATTTTTAGCAGCGTGCAGTTCATCCTCCCTCCTGCAGGGAGAAACCTACTGCTGCTGCTCACCAGCAGGAACGGCGCTCTGCGCATGCGTACCGGATGTAAACAACGCAGCATGGCACCGTGAAGTTCGGAGGTCTGACAGGCGGGCCGCAGGAGTGATCGGTGTTCCTTTCTGATCGATCTGATCACAAATATAACGCCGTCTCTGTGACGGACTTCCGGCTGCTTGTGTGTGATGACGTAGAAACAAAATGGAGTCCGTGAAGAAACGTTTGTCTGAGTTTTCACTGGAGGCTCACGGTGAGGAGTACTACTAGTACTTCAACACTACTACTATTACAATACTACTAGTACTGCAATACTTCCACTAGTACTACAATAGTACTACAACAATACTACTACCACTAGTACTACTACAATACTCCTACTGTTACTACTGCTACTGTTACACTACTATTGGTAGCACTATTACTACAATACTACTGGTAGTACTACTGTATACTGCTACTAGTACTTCTACTACTACAACAATAATAATACTGGTACTACTACAACTGACTCATAATACTACTCACTAGTACTACCAGTCCCTGGTGCAGGGCTGACTCAGCAGATCAGTGATTGTGTATTGATGACCTTGCAGAACTGTATCTGAACCAATCAGTGCCCTACCTGGAGGGGTCACCTGACCCGCTGGCCTTTTACCGGAACTGGGTCGGTCCGAACCGGCCCTGCATCATCCGCCACGCCTTCAGCCACTGGCCGGCCCTGTCCAGGTGGACCCCCGAGTACCTGAGGTGAGGAAGCCCCGCCCACCCACTCTTCTTCTTCTGTGGTCTCAGGATGTGACTTCAAAGCTGCTTCCTGTTTGCCGTCTGTAGGGAGAAGGTGGGGTCAAAGGTCATCAGCGTGGCGCTGACGCCCAACGGCCTTGCCGACGCCGTCAACGGCGACCGTTTCGTGATGCCGGAGGAGCGCCGCATGACCTTCTCTTCTGTCCTCGACATTATCGAGGGGAAGGTGAGACGCGCTGCTGCCCCCTACAGGATACTCCCGAATACTGCTGCCCCCTACAGGAGTACAGGAGTACTGCTCACAGGAGTACTGCTGCCCCCTACAGTAGTACTACTTAGTACTGCTCACCGTATAAGATATAATCAATAACAAATTATGATGGGTGCTTTTTAGCATACACACAAACATATTTATATTTACATACACATACATCCATATGCATTTATACCAGTAGTACTAGTAGAAGGTGTGTTGGGGGTCCGGGTCCAGCAGCAGGGATGTACAGTGTGGTATTAGTACTTTTACTGCAGTAACAGTGTGTTGGGGTCCGGGTCTGGGTGCAGGTCCAGCAGCCGGGGGTGGTCTACGTACAGAAGCAGTGCTCCAACCTGCTGGAGGAGCTTCCTGAACTTACAGACGACCTGGAGCCTCACGTGTCCTGGATGAGCACCGCACTCGGTGAGCCCACCACTCAGACGGGACCATGCTGGTCTTGGGGGTACTGGTCTCACCTGGGGTCATCGCATTTCGCACAAAACCCTGGTCTATATAAATACTGTGAAGTACTAGTATTATAGTATAGTACAGTATAGGGACCACTTAACAGATTTAAACACCACCTGTCACAGTCATACAGGAAGTGATGTCATCGTCATGGGGACGTCACACTTTGGTTTGTGGATGACGTTTTCCAAGTTCGGCATTTTGGCTGGCGACATCGTGGATTTTGACCTGGTCTCTCAGAAGGACCTGGGACCTGGTCCCTCAGAAGGACCTGGTTTCTCCATCGTTCTCTCAGAGGACCCGGTCTCTGTGTTATGAACACTGAGCTCTCTATTACATTCTACACATTATTAATCATAATAATAATAATAATAATAATAATAATAATCTTATTCCAGTGTTTTTAAGTCAGTTGTCAGGTTTAGCTCTTTGTCAACGAGGCTTTGAAACACATTAAAGCTGGTAATTGAAAAATTATAAACAGTATTAATTTAACAGTTAACTAAGTGAAAATTTGTAATCTAACTCATGAAAATATTTCTTGATTTAATTTCAAAGATGAGGTTGCTTTGTGGCAGCAGCATGTGATTAATAGTTTTCTTCATTAATATTTGTTGTATTTTTTTCTCAGTATATTTGATGAAGAGAGAATCTAATTCTTTCACTCTATTTCTCTTCTTTTAGGAAAGTTACCAGATGCCGTGAATTTTTGGCTCGGGGAGGCGAGCGCTGTCACGTCCAGTAAGCCCTGAACACAACACACATGAAAACAATAACGACTAACTTATCTCTAAATAAACGAGGAGTCTGTGAAGGTTCTCAGTCGTCCGGATCCAGAGGCCTGGACTAGGAAGCAGGATTTGGGCTTAGCGAGGTGACTTCAGCGTTAACTATGACGCTGGTTCACTTCTTACCAGTTCATCGTCATGGTAACTTACGCTGCTCCGGAGCAGGTTATGTTCCTGATAAGAGATCAACGTGGAGAAAAACACCACCTCCTGACCAATCAGCTCTCTTGGAGAATGGCATCAGCATTTTTAAAAGATGGAACTCGGTGCACGGATTAAAAAAATGAAGGAAAAAAAGCTCGGTGGCAGATCATGAACGACAAAACCCCTTTTCTGTCCCTGGCGATGTTTTATATGAGAGATTCAGATTCTCATCAGAGGGAATGACTTTTCTGTGTCAGCGTACAGCCGACTTACCACTTTGAATTATGTTTTTATATTTCTTTTATTTTTTACACCGCCGGGATTGCAGCTGAAAGAATGAGGCTGATAATGTTGAACATCACGTTATAAAAATACATCTCAGTAACACCTTCATTTGTTTAAAGTTATTTTTTTCGGCCTTTTATTGCGGGAGGACAGCGTGAGTTAAAGGGGTGAGAGAGATTTTGTATTATGTTTAACTTTTTCGTATTTCTGTAAGATTATGGTTCGCTCCTCATACGTGAAATATGCCACTCCGCTGCCGTAGACTGATCCATGTTCGCGATTGGTCAAATGCCGCAAACCCCCCATAGCTCAACAGGGAAACCCTGGGTTGACTTTACCGAGTTGATAACCAGCATCATGTGACCTCTCTGACTTGCCTTTGTTAGGGTTAGGGATAACTGGAAGATACCTTCCTGTGTGTGTGTTTGTGTTTCAGTGCACAAAGATCACTATGAGAATCTGTACTGTGTGATTTCTGGAGAGAAAAACTTCATCCTGCTGCCTCCCACTGACCGACCTTTCATCCCCTACGGTAACCATAGCAACCACCCTCCATGGTGTATGTTGATAGTAACAGTAACACAGTAACCGTGGTAACCACACTGCATATTCTCCAGTAACCGTAGCAACCTGTCTCCATCAGGTGCGTATCAGCCGGCAGTGTACCGTCAGCGGGACGACGGTGAGTTCGAGGTTATCGATCAGAACGACGCTGAGAAGGTGCGTTCAGGTGTCTGTTAATCTCAGTGCCGTCTGCTCTGTTTTAAACACCATTTAGATGTTTAATCAAATTACTTATTATTCTGGCATACTATGATAGACTCTAGTCACGCGACGATATGAACAATATGAACAACCCCCCCCCCCCCCCCAAGGTCCCTTGGATCCCTCTGGACCCTCTTGACCCAGACCTGGACCAGTACCCACAGTACCGAAGAGCCCGCCCGCTCCGCTGCAGCGTGAAGGCCGGAGAGATGCTATACCTGCCCTCGCTCTGGTTCCACCACGTCACCCAGTCCCACGGCTGCATCGCAGGTACCCACCGCACCTGAACGCACCACGCAGCTACATACACTGCACCTGAACGCACCACGCAGCTACATACACCCCACCTGAACGCACCACGCAGCTACATACACCCCACCTGAACGCACCACGCAGCTACATACACCGCACCTGAACGCACCACGCAGCTACATACGCCGCATCTGAACGCATCACGCAGCTACATACACCGCACCTGAACGCACCACGCAGCTACATACGCCGCATCTGAACACATCACGCAGCTACATACACTGCACAGGACGCACCACGCAGCTACATACGCCGCATCTGAACACATCACGCAGCTACATACGCCGCACTTGAACGCATCATGCAGCTACATACATCGCACCTGAACAGGCCGGCGTTGTCATGGTGATGCTCCTCTCAGCTGTTCTCTCTCTGCTGCAGTGAACTTCTGGTACGACATGGACTACGACATCAAGTATAACTACTTCCAGCTGCTGGAGAATCTGACGGAGGTCACGGGGTCGACGTGACATCATCGGGATGGCGATGAAGTGGCACGAATTAACTGTAGAATAAAGTTTGGTTTGAATCTCTGCAGAAGTCTGATTTCATTGAGATTTAAATATGTTAATGAGGCGTTTGCCCTGGTGGACAGGAGCCAGCAGTGCATCATACACATTGCATTGTGGGAACTGTGGTTCCAGACTGTGAGCAAGGTAATTTATCAGTCTGATTGAAACTGACGGGAAATAAAAGAGGAGCAACCGTGTGAACGAGAACCAATGAGAAAGCACTTTATTAAACAACCAGAAGACAGGAAACCAACAAACCCTAAAAAAAAAAAAATTCTCCGAAGGTCAAAGGTCGCTTGTTTTTCTCCCGATATTCTTTTTTAATATATATATCTATATATATATAGATATCTATATATCCATATATATATATATATATATATATATATATATATATATAGTCAGTCAGTCAGTTATAGCACGTCTCCGAGACTCAAGGCCACGTTTCCTCTCTTCAACAACAACAACATTGAGTGATTATCGCTCAGCCGCTGATTGAAGTTTTAAACTCATTATGATTTATGTACAAGTGTAAACAAACAAGGTGCAGATAAACTGAAGCTCTGCCTCCTCACGGGCGACAGGGAACCGCCGCCATCAACTGGAGCCGAAGAGATTCAAACGTTTGCTTTTAAACATCTGGGATCTAATTTGAATGTTAACCTCCGGATCATGTGATCATTGGAGGTGGAGGAGGTCCTGTCCGGGACCCCTCCTCCTCCGGGTCACTAACGAGTGATCAGATGTACGCTGTGATGGTGGAGCATCACGGGGCGCCGCTCAGCTGAGTGACATCAAGCAGCTCATGAAGCAGAAATCTAACCTGCTGTTGCATCATGGGAGCCGTCTTTCTCTCTCTCTCTCTCACACACAAACAAACCACACACACACACATGCACGCTTTTCTGTCAGTCGTCATGGCGAGTCCTCCTGTAAATCGGCACACTGGTGGCGGTGGAACGCCGGCACCCAGCGGTTGTCGTGGAGACCCACGTTGCAGCCGGGCGCGTCCCTGCGGGCGCCGCGGCAGCACATCCAGTACCCGGGGCCATACGGCATCGCCTGGCAGTACGGCTTGTGGTGCCAGCGGCACAGCGATACGTCGCTGCCGCCACGCCGCCGCCGCTTGCACTGCTTGCAGGGGTCGTCGCGGTAACGGGGGTCGACCACCCAGAGGGAGTCTGCGGGCCGCACGCCGTAGTCATCGATGAAGCCGTTAAAGTAGCGACAGCTGCACTTGAGCGCAGCGAGGGACCGCGTGGGCAGCAGCAGAAAGACCTGCAGCAGCAGGTGAGGCGGCAGCGCGGCAAGCAGCGGCGTCGGCTCCAGCAGCTGCTGCAGACGCTGACGCATCAAGAGGAAGTCCTGCGACGCCGACGCACGCCGGCTCAGAGGCACCACGGTGGCCTCCTCCAGAGCCCTGGCAGCCTTCCTCCTCCTCTTCTTCTCCGACTGGCTGTGACACAGGTCAATGGTCATCCTGTGGCGAAGGGGCTCCAGGGCAGGAGACAAAAACAGGAAGCCGGGGATCGGCTCCACCAGAGGGGGTGGGGCTTCTGTGGCGCTCATTGTCTCCGCCCCCCTGACTTCACCTGAGGGGGGCGTGTTCAGAGCCGAATCTATACTCTGAGCTGACGATGACGAGGTCATGGATGAGGGCGATGGTGGCTGGCGGGGGGCCGAACTCTGATCCGCGGTGGCGAGCAGGACCCGGCCCACCGCCCTCCTCAGGCTGTTGCTCCGGGACAGGTCTCCTTCAGTCCTCCTCCTCAGACACTCCGACTCTAGCTTGGCCACCATGTCCGACACCCTGACGCTCTCTGGCTCCTCCCCCCTGAACTCCGACCCCTCCCCCCTGCCCTCTGACTCCCCCCTGCCCTCGGGGGGCGGGGCTCTGGACAAGATGATGGTGGTGCAGGTCCTCTGGAGGGCCAGCAGGTGTTTGGAGTCCCGCTGCTGCTCGCCAGCTCTCTGCTCCAGAAACGCTACCATCTCCACCACTGACACGTTAGGCTCCGCCTCCTCGTCCCCGCCACTACACTGAGGTGAGTCTGGGTGCCGTGGTTTCTGCATTGTGTCCTGGACCAGGGTCCTTGGGTCCTGCTGGAGGTTCTGGTCTTGTTCCGACCTGCGGCGCCGTTTTGCGCGGCAGTTCTCCTCCCAACTTCCCTTCGCCTTGGCAGGCCGTGAGTGCCCTGCCACGGCATGGTGCTTCCTGTCCCAGCCGCCGCCAGGGACGCCATCCGAGCTGTGTTCGCTGCCCCCGGCACGTCCGTCCGCTCCGCTTCTGGAGCGAAGATCGCAATCTTCTCCCGGACGTGTCCTGGCTTGATGACGGTCCATATGTCCAGCGAGGCATCGGCGTCCCCCGCGGCGGTCTGGCGCAGGGGCAGCAAGTCATCCTCGCCATCTGACGGTGCCGGGAGGAGCGGCTGCAGGGCAGCACCACGCGACGGCGCTTTCAACCGCAGTGACACCACGGCGCTGCTGACGGTGTTGGCGTTGCTACAGCGCCGCACATTGGTGGAGATGACGCCGAACGGGAGGCGGCTACTGCTGATGTTGCCATGGTTACTGCTGCAGGTCCTCAGCAGCGCCCCCTGTTGGCTCACGAACAAGCTGCTGCGCTGAGTCGTCAGAACGGCGGACGTGTCCAAGCGTACAAGCTTTGGGTAGGACTTCAGGTGCATGATGGTCCTGAGACACGGAGACAGATGGTGACATCATCGTGACTCAAACGGGTGACAATTCATTTTACATCTAGGACCGTCTCGATCAATCAGAGACAGCGTTGGTAATGGAGAGGAAGTCCCTTTAAACCACAGGTACAGGTTGTTCTCTAAAGACTACAATACCCATGAGCCCCAGCTGAATTCAGATTTAAGTGCGATTAGAGTGATTATCAGTGATTAAATAGTTGGTATAGAAATGCACCCTGGGAGTTGTAGTTTATGTAGCTTTGGCGTTTTTAAAATCAATGAACATGTGAACAGGAAGCTGGGTTTACCTGCAGGCTGCGTGCTGATTGGCTGCTGCTGCTTGGAGGCGTGGTCCTGGTTTGAGTGACAGCTCATCAGATCCTTCAGCTTCACATCTCTCAGACAGGAAACAAACACCGTCTCCCCTCAGGCTCCGCCCCTTCAGGACACACACACACACACACACACACGTCACATGACTGAGGCGGTGGGAACAATCCTCCACATGTGTGAACATGTTTCCCTCTGAACATCTGCAGGTCTGAGATCAGCCCGACGGTCAGCAGACCGAGGTCTGAGCTGAAGGCTCAGGTGTTTCTGCAGGTCTGAGACCAGCTGGAGGTCCAGTCTGCCGAGGACTCAACGAGACCAGGAGGTGTCTTCCAGAAACAAATTTCCGTAGCAATTTTTAATATATAAATAACTACTAAATGAATACGTAGTTAATAAGACTTTTAGGGGCTTCAATGCAGCCACCAGGGGGCGACAGACAGACAGCAACAAGTGTGACGTCATAGACAAATGCGGAGCAAGAGGATTCTAATGAAACCGTTCATATAACATGGAGATCTTAAGTCTCACATATATTATTGATCCATACTTGACTTATTGACAAATTGGTGGTATCTGTGACGTGATCTTAATGCTTTAAAGCCAAGGTCCCAGTAAACGGTTGTCATGAAAACATGGCGAGTTTGTTCTCTATAATAATATAATATCATGCATCATAAATGTTGTATTGGAGTGGATAGTTTCCTTAAGTTTCCACCAGGCACGCGCACGTGAGACTGGTGCGCGAGGCACAGCTTCCTGTTTCACAACAACGTCGCGAGCGACCCCACACACACACACACACACACACACACACACACACACACACACACACACACACACACACACACACACACACACACACACACACACACACACACACACACACACACACGTCGGTTAGCTGACGTCACTGCAGAAACGCTGATAACCAACAAACAAACAAACAACCCGGAAACGGAGCTCACCTCCGAGAGAAGTCAACAACTTTGCTAGCCGCAGTGCTAACTAGCATGTAGCAGCCGCGGCCGTCCGGCGCCATGATACACCTGGCTAACTGACTAGCCTCCGTGGCTAAGCGACACGGCGCTACAGGGCAGCAAAACAGCAACAGCAGACGAGTGTTTAGCATCCAGGCGAACGAGTCTGACTACCGACGACTGTAGCGGCAGCAGCCAACCGCCGGGCGCAGCAGCTTACCGCCGGACGCAGCCGAGGCCGAGGGTCAACTAACCTGGTGTAGGAACAAGCTTTTGCCGCTGGCGACGAAATCCAGCACAACTCGCGTTGTTCGTCCCGTTAATGTCTCTCCGGGTCTTCCGTCCGGGTCTGGGTCCGGGTCCGGGTCTTCCGTCCGCTGGCGGTGGGATGTTGTTTTTAGTTGTTAAACGGTTGCTTTGAGACGGAGATCCCGGACCTGTTCGCCCCTCGGAGCTAACTAACAGCTACTGGCCGAGTGACGTCCAGCTGGAGCCGCTGCGTCATGACGTAGCGAGGCTGCCAAAGATCATCTATAAAAACGGCGATGCTGCGACAGGTTTTAAAGAAAACATTGTGACCTCACTCTGAGACAATCATTTCAGTGTCTCTCTCTTTATTTATGTTAACCCCGGCATGTTTCAAAGACCTACTTTTTTATTATTTTTTATTATTGTTATTATTATTATTATTATTATTATTATTATTATTACTCTGGATTCCTCCACTCTAAATTGCCCGTAGATTCGAATGTGTGCGTGAATGGTTGTCTGTCTCTACATGTCTGCCCTGCGATGGACAGGCGACCTGTCCAGGGTGAACCACGCCTTCACCCAATGACAGCAGAGATTGGCAGTGAAATCACACTTAGAAAGGTTTAAAGTTGTAAGATGAGAACAGGGACTTATCAATCAGCAGGTAGCCCCACCCCCTGAAGCATCCCCTGCTTTCTGCTCTGGTGGACTCTAAATGGACCATAATGGCTAAATGAACATCATGCTGGATTGAAGAAGACTTGAAACTAGAGATGGAGACCATAAAATCATGTTTACAATGTTTACTGAGATAATACATCAAGACAGAAGTAGGACCATTTTCTCATAGACTTCTATACAACCATAGAGGAGTCGCCCCCTGGTGGCCAGCAGGGAGGATGCATCTTTAAGGCACTGTAGAACTGGTCAAAGGTCAGGAACCAGAGGTCAGGAGTTAGAGGTCAGCAACCAGAGGTCAGGAGTCAGAGGTCAGGAACCAGCACTCAGGGGTCAGGAGGCAGAAGTCAGGAGTCAGAGTTCAGGAGTCAGAGGTCAGGAACCAGCACTCAGGAGTTAGAGGTCAGGAGGCAGAGGTCAAGAACGAGAACTCAGGAGTCAGAGGTCAGGAGTCAGAGGTCAGAACCCAGAGGTCAGCAGCACTGATACAAACAGAAACAAACTCCAACAAATGAAAGAAGAACCCTTTATTTTGATACTTTTGTGAGACACACTGAACCAAAGCTTCCTTGTACCACCTACAGATCTCTCCTGGATCCACAGTAGATTTCTGGGGAACCACCGACAGATCTCTGCTGGATCCACAGTCGATCTCTGGTGAACCACCGACAGATCTCCAGTGGATCTTGAGTAGATGTGTAGTGGATCCGGTGATGTGCCTCAGTGCACATTCTCAACGAGGACCTGGGACAGGGTGAGGTCGTTGTAGATGCTGAGTTTGTTGATGGATCTCAGGTTGGTGATCCGGTGTTGGAAGGTCAGCAGGTGAGAGTTGTTGACGGCGACCTTGAACTCTCTGCTGGTGCACATGATCTTCATCTGCAACGACAAAACCACAAACTCCTCATCATAACGTCGCCTGACTGGCTCTTTAACTGCTTTATCTGCATTCAGGGAACCCTCCGACACCTCAGTGTCATTGTTGATGAACAAGAAGCTAGCAAGGACCTTTGCTCATTATTAAGATAAATCCCTAAATGTTCAGCAGGAATTCTATCTGTCACCTCAAACGGTTGCCCCTGGACAAAAGGGAAGTGGGGCAGGTCTCGTTCCTCTTTGCCCCATTTCTTCCCGATGCAGGAGTTCCTGACGACCACCTTCCGGCCCCCCTCATTGAAGCGGGGGTTAAAGTGGAAGGCCAGGTCTTGAGCTGTGCCCAGATCCACTGTGATCCTGAAAGCCAGAGACCATCACAGATCAACTGAATCCACCAGAGGATTGAACTTTATGATAGTATGTGACCATTCAGACATCCATCCACCCACCTACCCATCCATCCATCCATCCATTATGAATGTTCATACCGACCTGTCAGGGTTGGCTTTGATCGTTCCTTTGATGGTGATGAGCAAGTTTTCATAAACACCGTTGGGCAGAGGTTGGTTGTATGGAACCACCTATCAACAGGAAACAGCTGTTAACTCCACCCATCATCCATCCATCATCCATCCATCTTCATCATCCATCCATCCATCCATCATCCATCCATCCATCATCATCCATCCATCATCATCCATCATCATCCATCCATCATCCATCCATCTTCATCATCCATCCATCCATCATCATCCATCCATCATCCATCCATCCATCATCCATCCATCCATCCATCCATCCATCATCCATCTATCATCCATCCACCCATCATCCATCCATCATCCATCCATCTTCATCATCCATCCATCCATCATCATCCATCCATCATCCATCCATCTTCATCATCCATCCATCCATCCATCATCATCCATCCATCATTCATCCATCCATCATCCATCCATCCATCATCATCCATCCATCATCCATCCATCATCCATCCATCATCCATCATCCATCCATCCATCCATCATCATCCATCCATCATCCATCCATCATCCATCCATCATCCATCATCCATCATCCATCCATCTTCATCATCCATCCATCATCATCCATCCATCCATCATCATCCATCATCCATCCATCTTCATCATCCATCCATCCATCCATCCATCATCCATCCATCTTCATCATCCATCCATCCATCCATCATCCATCCATCCATCATCATCCAGTCATCATCATCCATCTCTCTCTCTCTGTCTCACCAGAGACATTTGAGGGGCAGTGGGTCCAGGTCCATAACCTGGTCCAGGTCCATAACCAGGTCCAGGTCCAGGTCCAGGTCCGGGTCCGGGTCCAGGATTGGGCCATCCTCCAGGGCCGGGCTGGTTGGGCTGACTGGGCCAGGCCCCTCCTCCAGACTGCCCTCCAGGTCCGGAGGGTGGGGGGTTGGGTGAGGGCCAGGAAGGCTGGCTGGGCTGGTTCGGCTGGCTGGGCCAGGCCCCTCCTCCAGACTGCCCTCCAGGCCAGGTGGGGTTGGAAGCAGGTTGACCTCCGGGCCAGGTGGGGTTATTGGGCTGAGCTGGATGAACACATGATCTCTTTGTCAGACCAGATGTTTGGACTATGGTAGTCTGCTCCGTAGGGATGAACCCATCACAGCTCAGATCTGGTCTACTCTCGGTTTTACATCCGGCATTAATTAACATACATTATGTTCAGGAACCAATGAGATCAAGTATCACTAATTATTATGACCAAATGAAACCTGATGTCACCAGAAGAATGTGAAAGCCAGAATGAGAGTGTGATGATGATGAGCGTACCTGGCCAGGTGGGATTGCTGGGTTGCCCGGGCCAAGGTCCGCCTGCTGCCTGCTTGTTGTCATTCGACGGCCAATCACTGAGAGCGTCGTTCAGCTGCACACAAGAAGAAGTCTCCATCTAACACTGTGACGTATTCACACTAAACACTAGAGTCTTTATCTAACACGGTGTCGTATTTACACTAAACACTAGAGTCTATCTACTCTAATCTGGTGAGTGCTGATATGTCCCAGCGGTCCCTGAATGCAGCAGTGTGGTTTACAGGGCGTGTTGCTGGTGAATCACGAGGAATGTTCAGAATGAAGGTGTTGCTCTCAGACATGAATGCAAGTTTGTTCACATGAACCCATGTGTGGTGAATGTGTATTTAATATTCAGGTGAAAGATGGAAGTCAGACTTACGTCCATGATGCTGATCTTTGATCTGAAACAAAGAGAACATATGAAAACTGTAGAAGAAGAAAACAAGGAGGGGAGGAGGAGGAGGAGGAGGGGGGAGGAGGAGGAGTGTTGGATAAGTTGCTACATGCAGAAGAAGAAAAACCTGAAATAAATCTATTCTTCTCTATCTTCCTACTGCTGAATATATATTTAAGTCTTTAGTTATATTAATATATACTTTAAATGTATCCATTACACAAACATATATGTATATATATATATGCATATATATATATACATATATATATGTATATATATATGTATGGATATGATGGATGTATATATATATATATGTATATATATATATTCCCACTGAATGCATACAGATCGACATATATGTGCATTAATACTACGATACTAAAAAAGAACTTTTACTGTAAGCAGACTTCCATCCATCCATTTTCTACCGCTTATCCTGTATTTAGGGTCGCGGGGGGGCTGGAGCCAATCCCAGCTGTCATTGGGCGAAGGCAGGGTACACCCTGGACAGGACGCCAGTCTATCACAGGGCCGACATGTAGAGACAGACAACCATTCACACTCACATTCACACCTACGGGCAATTTAGAGTCACCAATTAACCTATCCCCATCCTGCATGTCTTTGGACTGTGGGAGGAAGCCGGAGGACCCGGAGAGAACCCACGCTTACATGGGGAGAACATGCAAACTCCACACAGAAGGAACCCGGGCCGACCCGGGGATCGAACCCGGGACCCTCTTGCTGTGAGGCGAGAGTGCTAACCACTACACCACCGTGCAGCCCTGTAAGCAGACTTACTAATCATATAATTACATTAATCATAACAAATAATAACATTAATTATCACATTAATGCTGTTAAAGGGTTAAACTGCCTCTGTTTTTTTCTGTCACTGTAAATAAAGTCACATGTTCAACTACACTTCCTGCTTCTGTTCCTCTTTCTGAGTTATAAGGAGGAGAAGGAGAAGGAGGAGGAGGAGGATGAGAGTAGGTAGAAGGAGGAGGTGAGCGAGGAGAGGAGGAGGAGGTGGAAAAGGAGAAGGAGAAGAAGGAGGAGAAGAGGAAGGAGAAGAGGAGAAGGAGGATGAGAAGAAGGAGGAGAGGAGGAGGAGAGGAGGGAGGAGGAGGCGAAGGAGGAGAAGGAAAAGGAAGAGGAGGAGAAGAAGGAGGAGAAGAAGGAGAAGAGGAGGAGGAGAAGGAGGAGACGTACCTGAATCACCTGCGAGCAGCAGAAACAGAGTGAGTCTGTGTGAAACAAGAGACTTTATAGACGAACCTCACCCTGTTAGACCACGCCCCTTCACACACACACACACACACACACACAAACACACGCGCACACCCACTCAGACAGGGTGTGTGGGCTCGTTGCCATGTCAACATTGTTCTTGTTTGACTAAAAAACAGGTTTTTTTCCTTTGAGATCAAACTGGCTTATTGATGGATTATTGGTTTGTTAGTGTACGTTGCTATGGAAACCAGCTGGTCAGACTGGTAGCTGTGGTCCTGGATCATTCTGGTACTCTGCTGCAAGTCCAACTCTGTCAGACATGTGGACACATGGACAGGTGAGACTGTCCCTCCCGGTCCCTCCCGGTCCCTCCCGGTCCCTCCCGGTCCAGAACGGTCCCTCCCGGTCCAGAACGGTCCCTGATAGTGGACTGTTGTAGTACTTGTACTGGTAGTGGAGTGTAGTAGTACTTGTACTGGTAGTGTAGTGGTACTTGTACTTGTACGGGTAGTGGAGTGTAGTAGTACTTGTACTGGTAGTGTAGTGGTACTTGTACTTGTATTGTTAATGGAGTGTAGTAGTACTTGCACTGGTAATGGAGCATAATAGTAATTGTACTGGTAGTGTAGCAGTACTTGTTCTTGTAGTGGAGTGTAGTGTACTGTCCCAGTGTGACCAGCAGGGGGCAGCAGAGCGCCGTCGTGTGGACAGACTGGTGTAGAGACGCCCGTCGGCCAGCAGGGGTCACCGTGGAGACTCTGATCCAGACAGGAAGTCTGTAACATCTGATCACAGGTCAGATTCCCATTCCTAGACACAGTCACCGACAGAGCAGAGGAGGTACACTGACCTGTGTTCAGATTATTACAGACAGAAAGCCAACAAACCAAAGTCGTGTGTGTGTGTGTGTCCCAGTTGAGCTGCTGACCTCAACATAAACCAGTTCAGACCCAAACAGACAGCGGTTGGGGGGCTCCAGACCAGTGTGTGTGATTCTCGAAGCGGCAGACATCTTCAGAGATCAGTGATGACATCATCACAGCGAGCGGTCTGCACATGCTCAGTGAGAGTCTGGCGAGAGCAGCAGACAGAGATCAGATCTGATCTCTGCAGCGGCTCGCTGGCTCAGAGGAATGCTGGTCCTCCATTCTGGTCTCACGCTGCCGGGACTGTATCCACTTCTCATGTCAGACCGTTTACTTCTGGTGCATTGTGGGTAATAATCAGAAAGCAGGATCTCCCCACTGTAAACATGTTCTTATTATTTAGAATCACAATGAACTGGACTCAAGCAGACCTGGTCCTGATTATAGACTACTTGCAGAGTCCGGCCAGCTGTTTCCCCCCGGATACATTCTTTATGCTAAGCTACGCTAACCAGGGGGCTCTCTCAGTCTGACACACACACACACACACACAGCTGTGTAGCAGTAGTAAAGCAGTCGTGTTGATGTGAGTTACGATGTCTTCCTGGATGTTGGCGATGACATCGCTCTGACCTCTGACATCACACTGACCTCTGACCTCACTGCCCCGAGGTGTGTGAGTGTGTGTTGAAGCTAAAATCTCACTTACTTGCTTTTTTGAGAGCTTTTTGCTTCTCATCATGGCCTTCCTCTGATGGATGGAGGTGGCACGGTTGTCATGGTGGCGTGGTTGTCATGGAGATGTCTCAGTTGTGATCACATGACCTGAGTGTGAAAATTCAGCTGAAGAGATGCAGATCTACTTATTACAGATCTACTGCTTCTAGTTATTACGGATCTATCTCTCTCTTCAGGACTCTTCAGGTCTCTGCTGGATCTGTCTGTTTATCAGCTGATCTGGACTCAGTCCAGGTCTCTGGTTTAACTCAATCTGTGGCGTTCCTTCCTTTAAGGCTCCTCTGTTGGGTCAAAGGTCACAGATAAAAGGTCATCAGCTGACCTCTGACCTCCTCCTGATGATGATGTCACTCCTTACATCCAGAATAGATCAACCTGCTTTTATTTTAAAAGTCTCAGAGGACCGAGGAGCTGCTGGAGGCCCCTCCTTCCCCTCCTCCTCTGCCCAACACACACACACACACACACACACACACACACACACACACTTCTGCTGGACTGTCAATCATCGCTGCTGTGCAGCTGGTTTCCATGGAAACAGCAAGAAGCAGAAGTCCAGGGCTGTTTGTGACGAAGAAACAAATCGTTATGAAGACAAAGACAATAACTACTACTACTACTACTACTACTACTACTACCAGTACCACTACTACTACCACTACTACTACTACTACTACTACTACTACTACCAGTACCACTACTACTACCAGTACTACTACTACTACTACAACCAGTATTACTACAACTCCTACTACCAGTACTACTTGATTTATATTGCACCTCTAACAGAGTTTAAAGGTGATCTGACAAAGAAGCAAATATAATATATATATCGTAAAATACAACGACAAAGAAATGCAATGATGTCAAAAGTAATTCCAAAAATAAATAAATAACTACATAACTAACTAACTGAATAAACTTGATAACTATATAAATAAATAACTACATGAATAACTTAATAACTACTTAAATAAAAAATACATAAATACTTAAATTACTAACTAACCACATCAATAAATAACTACATAAATAAGTAACTAAATAAATAAACTACATAACTAGCTAAATAAATAATGAAATAAATAATGGAATAAATAACTAAATAACTGACTAACTAACTAAATACATGCATAAATAACTAAATAAAACCAATGTACTGGGTTTCCACGGTGACGAGCGTAGGCGGCGTGGGTGTATCGGAGCAGCCGGCAGACACACATTCATCTCTTTGTATTGATTTCAGTCACATAAATAATAAATATATAATAAATAGAAATAACTCTCCCTTCAGACTCATCCTGAACGCATCCCTGGCTTCAGGCCAGATCCTCCTCCCGGGTCCCGGTCTGGGGTCCAGCCAATGCCTCCAGGTCTAGACTGGTCCCATGTCGTCCACTGGAGCCACTTCGCCTGTCTGGTCTTCCTCTGGCAGGATTCTGGCGTTTTGGGGGTCCTGCTCCGTCCCTGTTCCTGTATACACACACACACACACACACACACACACACTGCTGCAGCAGATCTTCTGAAGGACTCGAGCAAATGGCTGCAGTATGTGTGTATTCCTGTATTCGCTCCACTGTGAGGTCTGAGGACCCTGATGAGTCCTGTTTCAGGACTTCAGATTTGGTTTTAAAGTTCAGGTCAGAACCAGGTTCACGTTTAAGTGATGGTTGGGGTCAGGCTTCTAGTTTTGATGGTTGACAAGTTGGGATGCATACTGTCAATGAGGGTCCTCACAGAGATAGAAGGACAGGGATGTGTGTGAGAAAGGGCACTCTCAAGGATTTTCTGTTTCCTGTAACAGAGCCATGATTTATTCCTGTTCCCTCTAAGCTGACAGCCTGCTGCAGTGTGTGTGTGTATGTGTGTGTGTGTGTGTGTCCCTGCAGAGTCAGTCTGTCGTCGTCTTGCAGCCAAACTCGCAGTTCAGATGGAAAAATCTGAAAAAGGGAAAATATTGCTGCGTTCAGGGCCCTCGGGAGAACAGAACACTGTCTGTTGCTGTTACTAAGGAATGCTAACGCTGCTAGCTGCAACAGTGCGTTACTGTAGGCCTTCGAGTTTGAGCTACGAGGTCCCCCAGCTCGTGATGAATGTTGGCGAGGCCGCCATCAGACCAGAAAAAACAGGATTGTAATGTCATCAGAACTAGAACCAGATTAATAATCACGTCCATATGTTTTTAGAGGAGGAGGAAGGAGATGCGCTGCAAATTCATCTGTAATTGTGTTTTATTTTGAAGTCTCTGTCTCCATATTTGACTTCCTGTTAGAACTCAGGCTTGTTTATTTGATGAAGAATCAGATTACATTCTTCAATTTAAAATCCACAAAGTGTGTGTGTGTGTGTGTGTGTGTGAACTCTCTCTGAACCGCCTCAACATCAACATGATGATTTGTGGTCTCACTAATTACAGCGAACTGTCTCCAAAAACAAAGTGGATCATAAAACACGTTCACAAGGCAAAACCAGACATAACCACTGCTAGCATGGTGTATCACACTGTTAGCACGCTGCTAGCAAGCTGCTAGCACGCTGCTAGCAGGGCTGTAGACTGTGAGCCTGGTGTGAATAAAAAATCTGTTGTAATTTCAGAAATATGCTGATGAAAACGAAGTAATGATTTGGGGATCTGTTTCAAACCTAAGAGCTCCGAAGAAACTCAACACGTTCATGTTGAAGTCACATTTAATGAAGCATAAAAAGGTTGAGCACCAGAATAACAGTCATGGAACGTTCAGGTAACGTTCAGGTAACAGTCATGTAACATTCAGGTAACGTTCATGTAACGTTCAGGTACAGTTGCATATCTGAGCGTTTAAAGACGAGTGGTGAGAAGCAGCTTGGTGAATCGCGTCTCCCTTCGGCTGAAATATAAAACGTTTCCAGAGAAAATATCAAAGTGAGAAAAGAAGCTTTTACATCTGGAACGTGTTTCAAAGTGCTGCTAAGATCTAAAGCTAGCCTAGCTTAGCATAAAGACAGCAAGCTGGAGGTATCTGCTAACATAGATAGCAGACAATAACAATCCAGAACATCTGATCTGATCGATGACCTAACCCTTGCCTATGCTATATTAGCAAATGCTAAAATCAACCAAAAGCTACAAGAACACATACTGTGCTAACGGGTCCATCAACTTATGAAAATTAGACCTGAACCGGCAGCAGTTCTTTATTTCACATCGTAGCAGATTTGATGAAAAGGCACCAAAATATTCTGATATTGACACAAAAAAAGGTAAGTAAAAAAAAATAATAGAAAAGACAACAGGATCCTCTAAAACAAAGCGACATGGAAATGCTGTTGTCATGGCAACAAAATGGAAGCATTAAGAAAAGACACATCAGACTAAATGTATAAAAGCCGTCAGGCGGCGTCAGCCTTGTATCAAACATAAACCAAGCAAATATATTAGGTTTTAAATAGCTTTCATAAAAATAAAGAAACGTTAATCAGGAATAAAAAGAGAAGCATTTACATAAACAAAGGTCATGTGATCATAAATACGAATCTAAGCACAAACAACAGCAACAAGGCTTCCTGTCAGTTTGTCTCAAACGCTCAAAGTGCAGGAAATAAAGACACAACGCTGAACATTCTCAGAACCTTTATAACTTTCAGACCCCGATCGGCCCATAAAGAAAACTCCAGAGACATTAAGCGTAGCATCTAAAGAAACATTTTTTTTTTTTAAACACCTGAAGTACTTTCCAAACAGCTTTCTGAAGAACCTGACTACAGCACCACTTCGACCAGAGACCAAAACTCTGGTCCCACAGAAACCCCTACCCCGAACACATTTTCCAACAGCTCCTGAAATCCCATTTCAGTGATGGCGCCTGAAGACTCCCATGTTCCTCCCAATCATCCAGACCACTAATCCACCAGTATTCTTTTCTGATTGGCAGAACCAGAAACCTGCACAATGGTTCAGTTTGATCCATAATCACGACATTAGTGTCGTGAAATATTAGCGGCAAAGATTAGCGACATGCGTGCAACATAATTTAAGTGAAACTTATTAGCATCCTTTGTGGTCTTCGTATGCCTCTGAAGACCACGAAGGCCGAACCGAGCCGAACCGAACTCTCTGAAAGAGAGGGTTTGGTCTACATAGGATTTCCTGTTCCTGCCCCCCACACATTGCTGCTATAATAAACTGGGTTTGCAAATATAAGCGTATCATGCTATAGACACCTACGTGAACAAACCAGCGCTGAAGTTTTCACACCCCTTGAACTTTAAGTTGCATTCTCAAGTTTCCATGTTGAGAAAGTGAACCCCCACATGGTCCAAGTGAAGGACTGAAATCCCACACGGTCCACGTGAAGGTACATTTAGACACAGGAAGTTGATAAGATGACATGGTTGCAAATCAAGTAGCTTCTGTAACTGCTGCAGGGTTACTGATAACCAACATATACACCACGACATTCCTCCCTGACTGTTCAGATGGACATGAAAGGACATGTTTGAAGACCTCACAGAATCCTCCTGACTAAAAACTAAAGATTGAGGCCCCAGTCAGAACCCAATCAGAACCCTGTCAGGTCCCGGTCTGGTCCCGGTCGGGCCTCGGTCAGACCCCAAGGGCCCGATTAGAGCCCGGTCAAAGTGTGTCAGGCAAAAATGTAGAGTCCTCCTAATTAAAAACCACTTGGATCCCTTTTCCTCATCTGTTCTACGACATCTACCGCCGTCAAAACAGGAAGAAAAGCCCACCTCCTGCTCAATTTGATTGGCTAGAGTTGAAAATGTTTTTACTTTTATGGGTCTAAAAAATGCTAGAAAGAGCAAAGAGAGCAGCACCAGAGGAAAACCAGTGTGTGATTGACCCTCGTGACAGGAAAAGTCTCACACATTTACAAAGATGGATGAATGGTTCGGTTGAAGATCGGTGATGGTTGAAGTGTTTCCACTTGGTGATGGTCCCATGCAGCACCTGTCCTTTCAGGTACACTAGGAGTGCAAGGGTAAGGCCCCCCCAACAGGTTTGCCAGTGGTCCAGACTTTCTGTCCGCTGGCTCACACGGTGGTCATGAGTTTGAAAGACCCCGACCTGAACCGGAGGATCCTCTTCTTCAGGTTGTGAGAGGCTTTGATCTTGATGAAGGCCTTTGCCTGAGCTGGACTCATTTCCTGTTGAGCTGCCCCTAACTGGCTCCATCCCTTCCCCATTCCGCCGCCGCTGCCAGCCCCGCCTCCTCCGCTCTCCTCCGTATCGCTCGTGGCGGTGCTCTCCTCCACGTAGTCCTCCGTGCTGGACTCGCTGTCTCCGAAGCAGTTCGCGGTGTAGTTGGACCTCTCGTCTTCGCTGGTGTCCACGATGGTCGAGTGAAAGAGAGACGCACACTCGGCTGAATACTCTGAGTCACTTCCTGCCATGTAAGCATACGGGCTGTTGACCGGCTCGGCGGGCGGGATGTACACGGCAGAACGGCTCAACAGCTCCTTTCTCTGCCGCCGCTGAGTGCGCCTGAATGCCTCATCGTACGGCACCTCCATGATCGCACGTAAACGCCGGTATTCACTCCGTTTGTACTTTGGTTTGGCGTTGACCACGACCTGGTCGCGTCCGTGATGATGATGGCGCTGACCATGGTGGTGGTTTCCATGGTGTTGAGGACCGGACTGCACTTTGCTCAGTGTTGATGCGGTATGCTTGTCCAGAACTTGGCCTTCTGGGATGGACGCAGGGAGGCGTTTGACCCTGGATGCCCCATATGCCCCGCCAGATACCCTCTTAGAGAATTTACCATTGACGGAGCCTTTGTCGTCCAACAGCTGGGACTTTTTAGACCTGGACCTGTGGTGGGATTTGCCATTTTGCCTCTCCGATGAAGGTTCATGGAGTCCAGAGGCTCGACTCGTCTTCACCTTGACAGATTTTATGTTCTTACTGCCACCCTTGCGGAGTTTGAGGTTCTGCCGCTGGGTGGGGATGAACTTGGCATCAACCATGTGACTCCCTCCTCCGTCAGCTTCTGATTCTTCCTGACTCTGGGAAGAGGAACCTAGACTGGCTACCTCCAGCACCGACCCACCAACTTTCTCCCCTGGGACCGTTTTGGGTGGCTTGGAGCCATTCTCGGGAGAGGCTGATGATGTTATGATGACTGGTGGTGATTTGAGGAGCTGGTCCTGGTCTGGAAAGCAACATGGCTGCTTGATCTCTTTGGGCAGAGTTGCTATGGAAACTGCTGAGGGAGGAAGACATCGTTTGCTCTTCTGTTTCAGCAGACCATTAGTGCTAGTTTCAAAGTTCTTGCCAGTGCTGCCGTCTGGGACCACGTTTTGGGTCTCCTGCTCTCCAGGTTTACGGTCCACAGACCTCCGAGGAGACGACGTGGCAGCACCTTCTGCTGATGCTCCTCCAGCCGGCCATGAGAGTTTGAATTCAGATCCCCTCAGAGTCCCTAAACCGCATCCAGACAACTGCCTCACACAGAGACTGGCCTGTCTCAGGATGCTCTTTGCCGGGTCAGTGTTGATGCTGGTCCTGGGTCTGCTGGTCCTGACAGGTAGGGCCTTCCGCTGCAGCAGACTGTAGATGTAGCTGTCCAGTCGCTTATGGGAAGAGGAAGAAGGGGCCAGCAAAGAGGAACTCTGGGATACAATTGGAGCTGAAACAGAACCACAAAGAGGGGAGCATTCAGCACCAGCCTCGATGATTTTCAGAAGGCCTTCGTCTCCACCGGGACCTCCGGGACTCAACATGTGCAGGAAGACAGGACTCTGGACGGCCACGGCATGTAGTGGGCTTGGGTAGCGGTAAACATCGCTGCCGTTTCTGGCCACCAGATCGCAGTTGTACCTGGACCCGGCATCGCCTGAGGAGACCGGGTCCAGGCTGGCCTGGTAAGGAGCGGAGAGCGAGCGGCGGACCAGGCCAGAGGAGGAGTCATCACAAAGTCCTCCGACCAAACCGTCACACTGCAAACAGCCGGCCAGCTCATCTGGGGGGAGACAGGGACAGAAGAGTCACCAGGTGGTTAAAAGACGGAGGAACCAGAACCGGGCTGGTGTAGACCGGCAAATTGTAGACCGGCAAACCGGATCCAAGTTGACAAGACACTAACACAACCAATGGTGATCTGACGTCACAAATAAGTTTGTGTCCCTGAGGAGAAAAAACTTCTGCTCCTCAATCATCAAGATCACCTGGATCAGCAAGATCACTGTCAAAATTGATCTCCTGGGATCCAGAAGGATATTGATGGTGTATTGGTTCTATATTGATGTTGTATTGATCATGTATTGGTTGTGTATTGATGGTGTATTGGTTGTGTATTGATGGTGTATTGGTTGTTTTTTAAGGGTGTATTTGTTGTTTATTGATTTTGTATTGGTTGTATATTGATCGTGTACCTGTAGACAGAAGACGTCCATCAGCTTCAGCCATCGAACAAAAACACTCACTGAAGACTGAGTTGGAAGAGTTAGAGAGAGAGATAGACGCCCCATCACTCAATTCATAGAAACCTGAGAGAGAGACAGAAGGAGAGAGAGAGACAGGAAGAGAGAGAGAGACAGGAGGAGAGTAAATATTCATCTGTATGTCGATGACATCTTGACCAAAAGTTTCTCTTTAAAAAGTGAAGTTTGTCATCAGATCTGGATCTGGTCTTGTCGTATCCACCGAGTCCGCTACCTGAACTGGGTCGGCTGTCCATCTCCAGCTGGTCATGTGACGCTTCGGTGTCCAATCGCAGGTCACTTATCTGTCGGTCCAGCTCCTGTAGCTGACTGATGAGTCCAACGTCCCTCCTCCTCAGACAGTTCTGATGGGCACAGGAAGACACCATTGGTCCTGATCCGGGAGGGGACCAGAGGAGACCACAACAGAGGACAGAATCCACAACAGACTAGGGTTGGCACCATACTAGAACCGCTCCGTGCTAACGTATCAGCTAGTCCCGTTTACTTCTGTGTTTCTGGGGACATGACATATTATCGTAGCTGGTCTAATGGAGACACACACACACACACACAGTGAATCAGATGGAAGGCATGCGTTGCTGTTTTCAGGTCAGTCATGTGCTACATTCCTGACGGAGAAACAAACAGCTGCTGATTCTGATGCTTCTCTGCTCAGACAAGAACCGATCCATAATCAGCTACAGATCAATCTTCAGAATGAAGCCTCATATCCTCTATGTGGGTGGTGGACCCGGCTCACTCGGAAACAGGTCCTGGTCTGACAGTAGTCTAGACGGCCGCCGTGTTTACAGTCTTGCTCTGAACGTCCCTCTGTGTGTGTTGTTGTCGGAGCTTCTCCTCTCCGTGTTCATGTATTCCGCTCGGCTGCAACAGCTACATGCTAACCGCAACATGCTAACGGCTACACGCTAACACCAGTATCTCCCTACAGAACCACCATCATTACCTCTAAACACTACATTTAGGATCAGGACTACTTTTGAGCCCTCTCTACTGGTCTGTCTGTGTACTGGTCTGGATCAGTCTGGGTCTGAACTGACCCCTCCAAAAATAAACAATCTAAGTAAGGTTTTAAAAAATGGATCATGAATCAATTCTTTGACTGACTCAACAGCCGGTCGAACAAAGACCAGGACCAAGACCAGGACCAGGACCAAGACCAAGACCAGAGTGTGTTTGTGTCTCAGCTGCTCCATCCCCGTGCTGAAAGACGATCAGCAGGAATCTCCATTTGTTGCTTCTTAGAGACACGAGGGGGGGCGGCTGTAATCTGATCCAGGTTCTAGTTTAGAGCTGCAGGACGGACAGAATCCAGAAACCAGCACATGAAACTAGATCCTGAAAACCCACTACTTAAAGTAGAAGACAGCAGAGACAGAGACCAGAAGATAGAAGGGACAGAGACCAGAAGAAGACAGAGGGGACAGATACCAGAAGGGACAGAGACCAGAAGAAGACAGAAGGGACATAGACCAGAAGGGACAGAAACCAGAAGGGACAAAGGCCAGAAGAAGACAGAAGGGACAGAGGCCAGAAGGGACAGAGACCAGAAGGGAAATAGAGCAGTAGGGACAGAGACCAGAAGACAGAAGGGACATAGACCAGAAGGGACATAGACCAGAAGAAGACAGAAGGGACAGAGACCAGAAGGGTCATAGACCAGAAGAAGACAGAAGGGACAGAGACCAGAAGGGACATAGACCAGAAGAAGACAGAAGGGACAGAGACCAGAAGGGACATAGACCAGAAGAAGACAGAGGGGACAGAGACCAGAAGACCAGAAGGGACAGAGACCAGAAGGAACGTGCATAGGATACAACGGACCTTTCTATATGAAAGGAAATGAGATCACGCCGACCCACAATTCCTTGCGAGACCAACACTTCGGCCGTTCATGAACACAAATGATATGCTTATTTGCATATTTAACAATTACTTTTATGCAGACATATAGTAGTATAGTAATATAGTAGTATAGTAATATAGTAATATAGTAATATAGTATATATGTAGTAATTGGAATTGTGTTGATGAATGTGTGGACAGTGATAATAATTGAATGGTGTTTTTATTTATTTAAATCATCTTACATGACAGAAACAAAACTAAAACCACAAATGAAATGTAAATACAGCAAACGGTCAAACAGGAAGGAGGAGCTGCTGGACCTGGACCTGAACCAGCTGCTGGACCTGAACCAGCTGCTTATAAACCCAACAACATGGGGAGAAGTGGACGACACACTTTTTGTAGTCCATTATTGTAGTTTCTCCAGCGGTCGACCACTAGTTAGGACCTGATGTTTGACTATTCATCCGCAACCTCATCACTTTAAATACGTCTACTTCCTGTTTACGTCTCATTACTTCCTGTTTACACTTTATTATGTGACAATAACGGAATGCCACAAACGTTTTATTTATTTCTATTACAGTCTGGTTGTGTGTGTGTGTTGTGTGTGTGTGTGTGTGTGTGTGTGTTCAGGCCACGTCGACTCATCACGCCTCTTTAATTGGAAACACACTTGTTTAATAACTTAAACCTGGAATCACTGAAACTCCCAGCATCCTCTCTGGTCCGCGGGGGGCCGGAGGAGTTCATTAAGACCCCCCTCCCTTAACTCCTCATATAGAAGACTACGTTCTACTGCAGATTAAAACCGTTTTAAAGTTTAGATTGTAACGGTGATTCTTCCTCAGATAAAACAGGATATTGATTAGTTGAGGATATTAAATATAATAAGTCACATGATTTTAAAATCAAAGCGTCTGATTGGTCTATAAGTCCTCTTTAATGTTGCTGATCCATAAAGAATACTGATCAGGATCATTAAAGAAGCCTGTGTGGCTGACCCCTCCTTCGCCTTTGACCTCTGACCTCACAACGCACACCTGAGTGCTTTTCCCAGACGGGTCAGAGGTCGGAGTTCACGTGGCAGACAGGTCGGGAGGGACCTACCAGCTGTTTCCGAAGCAGCAGGATGTTCTCCTCCAGGAGCTTCTCCCTGCTCCGCTCCTCCTGCTCCCGGTCCTGGTCCGGGTCGCGGAGCACCAGCGCGGCCCGGACCAGCACCTCCTGCCGCTGCCGCAAGTAGTCCAGCTCCCCGAGTCCGGACACGGTGGCCTCCAGTCGGTCCCGCACCGAGCGCTGCCGCTCCGACAGCGGCATGTCCTGCTCAGACACCCGGGTCAGGGTCTCTGCAGCATCAGGGTCCGGAGGGTCTGAACCGCACCAGCTGGCTCAGTTATCCCGGTCTGCTGTGTAGCCCCCGGTATCAACCGGTGGTCTCGCAGTCCTGCTGCTGCAGGCTGACAGGTGAAGGGGGTCCGGGTCCGGGGTCCAGTCAGGTCCAGGTAAAAGCCCAGCATGCCCCGGGGCAGCCACGGGGAGTCGATCCGTCACAAAGCGGCGCAGCGTCGGTCTGAGCTGCGTCCTGCTGCCGCTCCTCCGCAGCTCCGTCTGGACTGACCGACGGCCGCGTAGCCCCGCACCCTCCACGCGGGCTGACGTCAGCGACGATCGACGCGTGTGCTTCCTGTAATCACTTTCAAAACAAAAGTAATAGAGCCGGAAGATTTATCTGATACAACTAAATATAATCAATAATAAATGATGACGTAATATTTTAGAATAAACTAGCAGCAGAGTATAACGTCATTAATATGATGAACATCTTAGTACAATAATATCATGTTATTCTATATTTTGATCATTTACATATAATACAATAATATCGTAATATGTTATTATATATTTTGATAATTTTGAATGCAAACATAGTATTCTACACTGTAGTATTACTATATTTACTGCAGTAAAACATCAGGAGTACTTTCTCTCAGACAACCTTGCATAGTAATCCGTTATGAGAAATCCATTTAAAGTTTATATCTATAAATTAAAATGATAAAAAGCATTTAGTGTTAGCGTTGTATTTCTACGAAGAAGACGTTAACCTTACGAATATCAGTTCATTACTGTTACTTTGGAGGGGCACGTTGACAGTTTCCTGTGTGATGGTGATTAGGCTCCACCTTGCAAAGCGTGCTCCTCTATCAGGCTTCCGCCAGGTCCTAAAGCCCTCCCACTCTCTCTTGATAACTCAGATGAGACATTAAATACCGTTTACAGTATATTTAATAATAATAACATAATGTTTACAATCCTCACAAAGACAGAAGTATAGGACTGTGCGTGTCCTGAGACCAGCTGATTGTCTGCAGCTTCATAAGTTTTAATCCTCTGTCTGAGAATATTGATCATCAGAGCGACTCACGCCTGCAGACAGCTGATCAATCAGTCCAATCAATACTCACTCACACGTATTGATCGGTTTAAAACATCAGCATTCTTCTTCTGTTGTTGTTGTATACGGAACAGATGAATCAGCAACACAAACGTACCACAGCCCACTGCAGAAACTTTCAAAATAAGAGTTTATTCAGATAATTTATTTACAGAGTTAGAAAAGTGTATGTGACATAATCAGACTTCCTGTGACATCATCAAATCATCAGCCTGTTAAATAAAGATGAAAGACTCTAGAAAACATCGTCGGTGGAGGAATCATCCTCCTGCTGGATCACCTCTTCCTCCTGCTGGATCACCTCCTCCTCCTCTTGGATAACCTCCTCCTCCTGGATCACCTTCTCTTGCTGCTGCTTGGCTGTGGAAACAAACAGCAGCAACATGAAGACAAACATATTAAACGTGTGAATCTGTTCCTGATTTGTGATAACGGTCTCCCTGCGTCTCCATGGCAACACCCTAACAACACATCCCTGCGTTAGCCGGTTGTCACTGCAACCAAGCTCCTTCTAAGGAGACAAAGACGACGTTCAACAAACATCACATGTCTCAACAACAAGCACTCCGATTGGACGCTAAAGCACGATAGTTGAACTGGCTGGAACTTATAACACGTTTCCATGACAGCCAGAGTATATACTATATACATATATATATATTATTAATAACTTCCTATAAAAAACAATGAGACCAGTCAGAGGTGGAAGAACTAGAGTGAGTGGTGGTGGAGACACAGCGCCCTCTGCTGGTTAGTCTGGATGCTACAACACAAACTCGCTGAGACTCTTTTTACCTGTCTGTCTGCAGGAATGTTGGACAGGAAACACCTGGAGAGAGAGAGAGAGAGACACACACACACACACACACACACACACAGTTAGTCTTGTGTCTCCTCGTGAGTGATGTCTCCATCAGTGTGTGTGTGTGTGTGTGTGTCTCACACCAGGGACGTGTCTGTCTGGAGGTCAGAGGTCAATGTACCCTGTGTCAGTTCACCTGTAGCAACCAAGCTCTGATTGGTTGCTTCAAAACTGACTTCTGACACATCTGGAGGAAACAGAGACAGTGATGTCACAGTGATGTCATGTGAGTTTGAAATATTTCGACTCGAGTGATAAATTCATGCGACTATCAGGTCTACAATGTTAGTCTAGCCTAGCACCTGCTACAATGTTAGCGTAGCCTAGCATCTGCTACAGTATTTGTGTACCCTAGCACCCATCAACCAGACTCCATTCAGAAAACAAACATTTTAAAAGCAGTTACTAATATAGTTTTCATATTAATGCAGCCGACCTGCAGCCAGACTAATCTGTCCGGGGGACGAGGTTCCACCCCCCTGGGCTCCTGTAGTCCTGCTGGAGCTCTTGGGATTTGTAGTCCTGTGAGATTTTGTCGTCTGGTTGTCTCTCACCTCCCCGACGCTCATGTCCTCCTCCTGGTCCCTCCCCCAAGAGCCCTGAGGACACAGCAGGTTAGAGGACACAGTCTCACTGTATCTCAGGGAGTTAGGCTCTGGTTCTGGTCTCTGTGTCAGGGAGTCTACCTCTGGTTCTGGTCTCTGTCCTTTGTCCCGTTCTCCCTGCTCCATCTTGTTCAGGAAGCTCAGCAGGAGGTCTCGACCTCTGACATGTCCTTCACTGGGAGGGTCAAAGTCCTGGAGGAGGGACAGAAAAGACCAGTTCAGACCAGAATGTGTCACTCTGAGAGTCAATTCCCTGTCTCTGAGACCAGGAGCAGGTCCCAAGTCTATGGACTCCAACAGGTCTTCTGGCGCTTCAGAACTGGATGAGGTTCTTGGTGGCCCTTTGTGTCTCAGTCTCAGACCGTCCTGCTGACCCGGTCCACCATGATAACCTGATACAATCTACTATAAACATGATAATAAACTATAGTACTACTAATATACACAGCTGTGGTACAAAGGGAGTATTACCATGTCCTGAAGCTCCTGAAGAGAACTTGAGAAACTGTAGACAGTGTCCTCCTCTAAGAGACAGACAGACAGACAGACAGGCAGGCAGGCAGGCAGACAGACAGATGGAGAGACAGACAGAACAACCAACGTTAGCGTCAGAAAACAAAACCTACTTAGAATGATAAAAGTTATGAAGATGATGATGGTGTGATGAGTCATAATGATGACGTTATGATGATAATGATGATGATGATGGCGGTGATGATGATGATGATACCTGTCATGGCAGCTAGCTGGTTGACACTGATGATCAGTTCTCCCTCTGAGATGTGTTTCAGTGCTGCATCAGTCCCAGCTGTCACTGTGGTGCTACTGGTGTTACTACTGGTGTTACTGGAGTCCTCTGAGCAGCTGAGGGGGGACGCTGGTCTGGGGTCAGGACTGGGGTCAGGACCTGGGGGAGGAGGAGCCGGCGAGGAAGCAGGAGGGATGGAGGGGGGAGGAGGAGCCGGTGAGGAAGTAGGAGGGATGGAGGGAGGAGGAGGAACCGGTGAGGAGAGAAGAGGCTCCTCCTCTGCTACTGACATCACCCTGCAGGAGGAGAGACACTGCTGTCTATACGGGTTCCCACAATACACCTGGATAGTGTCTTTTATTGTGTGCACATACAGCGGCTGTGAGCGGGTTTCCGGCTGGTCCTCTGGCCTCTCCTCGTCCAATGGAAGCTCAGCGTCTCCCCAAGGCAGAGGAGGCGGGGCTTGACGGACAGACGGAAGACTTCCAGCAGAGAGGGCGGCCTCTGGGCTGGAGGTGGGCGGGGCTACAGGCTCTGAGGTCACAATGTGAGACGGACGGCTACATGGTCAGCTACAGGAAGCACCACTACAAACCCCCAAATATTGACATCATCGCTCTATTGTGGCTGACCTGGAGTTGTGATTGGCTGAGGAGACGTGTCGTTCCTCATGCTGCTTGGTTCCGAGAGAGGGGGTGTGGTCGGGGGTGGGGTGTCTCTGCTGGGCGTCGGTACTGGACTGGGAACTGGTGGTACCAGTTTGTCCTGGAACAGAATCAGCAGCAGGATTTAGTTTGTCATCAGAACACACGGACAGATGGACCACCGAAGGTGCTCTACCTCCTGGTGGACTCCTGGTTCTGGTGAGTCCAGTCCTGGTGGCTGCGGTCCTGGTTCCAGTGAGTCCCTTTGACCCAGCATCAGAACCACATGCTCTGTCAGAACCTCATTAACCAGGTGGCGGATCAGAGCTGAGTCCACAGACACATTGGAGTCTACAAACAGCTGCAGACATGAACCTCCTGCTGGACAAGAACAAGACCAGTCAGTCTGATCTCAGGTCCCTGAAAGGGTCCAGAGTATAGCTATAGAAGTAAATCTGCCCCCCTTCATGAGATTAAATGATTGATAAGATAACATGTAAACTGTCAGACCAATCAGCACAACCAGCATGATGAGCTCTGCTGTGATTGGTACATGCTCACCGATGTCTGAAGTGGAACTCTGCTTCTCAAATTCTGATTGGCCAGAGGAGTCGCTCTGGGCGGGGTCAGAGGGAGGGGGGCGGTACATCTGTGAGATCATCCTGGACATCAGCTGCTGCTCCACCCTGGACACATCAGACCAGTTCAGACCAGTTCAATCTACATCAGAGCAGGTCAGTCTACTTCAGACCAGTCATTTTTCGATCAGTTACTCCAGATCAGGTCAGTCTAGATCAGTCAAATTCAGACCAGGTCAGTCTAGTTCAGTCTAATTCAGACCAGGTCAGTTTATTTCAGACTCACCACTCCACCAGCCGGTTTTCTAGGACGTCTCTCTGCAGGTCTAAGCCAGGGACAGAGGCCTGATCCAGGGCAGGGAGGGCAGAGTCGGCCTGGGGAGGGAAGATCGGACCCTGATAGAGGACTGGAGGAGGAACCGGACCTCCATCCAACTCCACAGCCTCTTCACTAGCAACACTCTGCTCCTCCTCCTGCTGAAGAAGAGGAAGGGAGAAACTGATGACAGTTTACGTGAACACTAACAGGAACAGTTTACCTGAACACTAACAGGAACAGCTTACCTGAACACTAACATGAAACAGTTTACCTGAACACTAACAGGAACAGCTTACCTGAACACTAACAGGAATAGCTTACCTGAACACTAACATGAAACAGTTTACCTGAACACTAACAGGAAACAGTTTACCTGAACACTAACAGGAACAGCTTACCTGAACACTAACAGGAACAGCTTACCTGAACACTAATATGAAACCGTTTACCTGAACACTAACAGGAACAGCTTACCTGAACACTAACAGGAACAGCTTACCTGAACATTAACAGGAACAGCTTACCTGAACACTAACATGAAACAGTTTACCTGAACACTAACAGGAAACAGTTTACCTGAACACTAACAGGAACAGTTTACCTGAACACTAACAGGAACAGTTTACCTGAACACTAACAGGAACAGCTTACCTGAACACTAACATGAAACAGTTTACCTGAACACTAACAGGAAAATGTTTACCTGAACACTTACGACTGACAAAGACAGGATGAACAGCGGAGCATGAAGGTTACCTGGATGGCATCAGCAATAGACAGGAAATCAGTTCCGGGGAAGACGTCCTCCTCCTCTTCTTCACTCTTCCTCTCCATGATGTCAACAGGAGGAGGATGGGGAGCAGGGTCCAGGTGCTCCGCTTCCTGTCATCACAGAAAACAGAGTGACCTCTGACCTCCTGCTTCCTCTCACACTTGTTTTCAGTAAACCGAGACCCACTGATGTAAATAAATAATTCGATCTGGAGTCTGACTGGTAGCTGCAGCCAATGAGAGCGCAGGACACGGGTTGACGCTTTGTCTGCAGCGCCTCACAAAGACTCACCTGTGACTGTAGTCCAGATGTTCCGTCGACCACAGTGACCACATTAGAAGAGGGAGGAGCTGTCGGTGGTGATGTCCCTTCCTCTTGATGCTCAGCCATGCACTTTGAAGAAGACTCCATCCTGGGACGACCTGAGCGGACGGACAACTTTATTTATTTTTGATGGCTAACTTACATTACAAACAACCTCACTACTAAACATCACTACTCTCCCTTTAAGTGGAAAAACAACCTCACTACTAAACATCACTACTGTCCCTTTAAATGGAAAGACAACCTCACTACTAAATATCACTACTGTCCCTTTAAATGGAAAGACAACCTCACTACTAAATATCACTACTGTCCCTTTAAGTGGAAAAACAACCTCACTACTAAACATCACTACTGTCCCTTTAAATGGAAAGACAACCTCACTACTAAATATCACTACTGTCCCTTTAAATGGAAAGACAACCTCACTACTAAATATCACTACTGTCCCTTTAAGTGGAAAAACAACCTCACTACTAAACATCACTACTGTGTTCCTGTCTCATCTGTTCATTCAACAATAACATGCAGATTATTCATTAGGTTACTGACCCAGTGGGATCGCCATGGCAACTGGGTAACCGTCTGCAGGTGTCACTGTGAGGTCGGCGGGACCACCAGAGGGCAGGTAGGAAGAGCAGATGATGTCACGATGTTGAGATCGTCTAGGTGACGTAGTGAGGGGAGGAGCCGAGCATGTCTGAGTCTTACAGGACTTCATCTTCACACCTGACGGAGGCACCACCATGAGACCAGGACACCAGGACACCATGAGACCAGGACCACCATGACTTCCATAAAGTTTGTTCATCGTTAGAGTTCAATAAAACTTTAATGATAATGATAAACACCTGAAACGCTCTCCACCAGACGGGGGCGGGGCTTCCTGGCGAGCGGAGAGGCAGGTGAGCTGAAGCGCAGGTACGGACTCTTCTTCAGGGTCCGTCTCAGGCCTTCATACGGGGCTCTGCCATACAAATGAGTCAGGTAGGACTCACCTGTGGCTCTGTCAGGCTCTGCCCCCTGCAGCTGGAAGCAGTGACAGACCAGCAGTGAGGCCTCACCTGTATGTTGGCGAACCAATGAAATCACTGGATCACAGACTCACCTCTGCTCCACTTCCTCTCCCCGCAGCAGGCTTACTTCCTGTTCCCCTCAGCACCGGCCGTCCACAACCTCGGGGGGCGGAGCCTCCATCAGCCCTCTGCTGGGGGGCGGAGCCTCCATCAGCCCTCTGCCGGGAGCTCCGCATGGCCTCCTCTGACAACGCCTCCGCCTGGAAGGTTGATGAGAGGAGAATCAGGAGAAGAATAAAAAGGAGGAAGAGAAGAATAAAAAGGAGGAAGAAGAAGGAGGAAGAGGAGGAGAAGAATAAAAAGGAGGTAGAGGAGGAGGAAGAGGAGAAGCGGATGTGGATTTAAACAGAACTAATGTGTAGGTTAACTTCCATAACGTACAGAAGTTAATGATGTCACATTCTCCTGACGTCACCAGACCACTAGTGGGCGTACATCCTGGACCTGGTAAAGTGATCCAGCTCACCTGGATGTCTTCGGTCACCACGTTGATCCAGGCGTCCACTGTCTTCTGGATCCGCATCTCCTCCGTCCGGTCTCTGCAGAGGACACGGGAACCCATTATTAGCATTTAGTACTTTAGCATCGCAAACAGTGAGCTAGCATTGCTACCTGTTAGCAGCTAGGGCCTCCAGTTGGCAATGCAGAGCCTTCCCGCGTCTGGCTCTCAGTAGAGTCTCCAGGTTCTCTTCCAGAACCTTCTTCTGTCTCTGGACCTGACGGAGTACCAGACCTGCCTCTTCCAACATGGATGGAACCACAGGTTGACTCTGGACCAGTACAGACTTGGACTGCTGGGAAAGGTGGGACTGGGTCTGACGTTGATACTGGATTTGCTGGAAAGGACTTTGATGTGACGACTGAGAGTGGGTTTCTTGGGACTCTGTTTGTTGGGACTTGGATTGTTGGGATTGGGATCTGGATCGTTGGGACTGGGACTTGGATTGTTGGGACTGGGAGTGGGTCCGTTGGAACCCAGTTTGTTGGGACTGGGAATGTAAGTGGTTTGGTTGGGACTGGATTTGTTGAAAAGGAGCCTGATGAGACTTGTGGGACATTGATTGTAAGAGGGTTGGATTGGAGGAGTTTTCTTGGGACTGGTGGTGGTCTGGACCAGATCTGGTGGTTGGCTATTGGATGACAGAAAGTAATTCAGACATTAAATGAACAAACAACACCAGGATCTACTACTCTACTCTAACATACTCTACTGTACTCTACTATACTCCGCTGTACTTTACTCTACTCTGCTATACTCAGCTGTACTATACTCTACTCTACCATAGTCTACTATACTCAGCTGTACTCTACTATAGTCCGCTGTCCTCGCATATATTCAGCTGTACTATACACTATATTCTACTCTACTGTACTATACTCTAATCCGCTGTACTATACTATACTCAGCTGCACACTGCTATACTCAGCTGTACTCTACTATACTTTACTATACTCTGCTGTACTCTACTATACTCGACTATACTCCATTGTACTATACACTACTCTACTGTACTCCACTTCTCTGCCAACTCACCGTCAGCAGCATCTTCATCTCAGACTTCAAATGTCCCATCTCCCTCAGTGTCTCGTTGGCTTTCCTCGCTGCTTCCTGACTGCGATTGGCCAAAGACCTCAGGTGACTTCCAACAGGTGGCTGGGTTGCCATGGAAATGATGGGAGAATCACTGGAATACCTGTCATCTCTTAATAGAAAAAAAAAAAATCAACAGAGAACAGCAGAGTTAACAGTAGAGTAAGAGCTGATGGAGATGTTCTCACTTCTCAATCAAGTCCTGGACTCAGCAACTATCAGTGGAGTGGTAACGTTAGCCAACTAACTAACCAGAGACCGAGCTAACTAGCTACCAGGCTAACTAGCTACCTAGCTTACCAGATACCAAGCTAACTAGCTAACCAGATATCAAGCTAATAGCTACCGAGCTAACCAGATACTGTGCTAACTAGCTAACCAGATACTAAGCTAACTAGCTACCCAGATAAAGAGAGAGAGAGACATTGGGGAGGGAAAGAGAGTGGGAAAGATGGGGAGCAGGGGGAGGTGAAGTGGGGAATGCTGGGAGAAAGACTGAGATCATTGTCTACAGAAGGAATCAATGGTATGAGACAAGGAGGAGGGAGGAAGAACACACCTGACCTCTGACCTCCTCACCTCACCTCCCTCATAATCAAATAAACTGTATTGATAATCAGATTATCAATAAACAAAGTCAATGAACATTTACATGTCATCACATTTTCTATCTCTTTGTTTCCTCTGCACTCGATGCTTTCCACCAGGAGGCTGGTAACCATGGCAACTGCAGCCTCGCTGCATGGCAACGGAGGACTAGGTAGCAGACTGCAGTCATGGACAGGCAGAGAGACAGAGAGACAGAGGGACAGAGAGAGAGAGACAAGCAGAGAAACAAAGGGACAGACAGCCAGAGGTACAGAGACAAAGGGACAGAGAGAGAGACAGGCTGGGAGACAAAGGGACAGAGAGAGAGAGAGACAGGCAGAGAAACAGGGACAGAGAGAGGCAGGCAGAGAGACAAAGAGACCAAGAGAGAGAGAGAGAGAGCACAATGACTGTGTGTGTGTGTGTGTGTCTATGTATGTAAATGTGTGTGTGTGTGTGTGTGTGTGTGTGTGTGTGTGTGCGTTTAACAGTGATGGTAAAGGTGACCTTGGTTCAGTGTGTATGCTAATGATACAGAGAGAGAGAGAGAGAGATGCACACAGAGAGAACCTCAATATGCTGCCATTGCATATATATACTGTATATATATAAAGTATATATATATATACAGTATATATATACAGTATATATATATATATATATATATATATATATATATATATATATATATATAGTATATATATATATACTGTATATACATATATATTTATATATGTATATATACATATATAAATACTTACATACAGCCCTATCTTGACCAATGTTGACCATTGTAAGTATTTATATATATATGTGTATACATATTATATATGTGTATACATATATATTTATATATATATACACACATATATAAATACATACATACAGCCCTATCTTGACCAATGTTGACCATCGCTAAAAATGCTTCTGAGGGGGTATTTGGCTGGATGTCATGTTGGAAATTACCTAGGGTGCATTTTACTGCGAACCATCACTTTAACGTTTTGTTTACACTGCGATCACTGACACTCACACTTTCTGTCGATGTTTCACAATAAAAGCCTCCTTCACCGACGGCAGCTCAACATCACTAGAAAAGAAAACAAGCAGATGGAATTAATCAGGATGGATATGGATGATGTCATACTAGTGACATCAACACCAAAGTGACATCAACAGATATAACGCAGGAAAAAGAATACAAATTCAACACACATTTGCCGAGAATTAAACATGTTTAAGAGCGAGAGATATTTCAAAATAAAAGGTCAGGCCCACATGTTCAGTCAGACAGAAAGAAAAGTCACATGTCAGTGAAAAGGTTCATACCAATGAGTTTATTACAAGTGACTCAGCTCCAAGGCACATTACAAGATCACATGTTTCACCTCTCGGTCACCACGGCAACAGAAGATACCAATCATGAAATCAGAGGGCGGGGTTTATCGCAGCGACACCACGGATCAAATCTCACAATCAGGAAGGTTGACAGATTTATTGCTGTAAGAAAATTAAAACTCTTAAATGAAAATAGTAAAAAGTAAAAAAAATAATAATAAAATAAATATAAATAAAAAATAATTTACATTGAAAAAGTTTTTACAATCTTTTAAAAGAAAAAACAGACTTTTATAAAAAACAAGAACAGATTTCCAAACACATGACGGTGTGATGGTGAAGTCTATGAACCTGTCTCTGAACCCGTCTGTCCGCTCACACACCACGTCACACCTCCATCTCCATGACAACAACACAAACACTCAGACGCTCGTTTCGGAAACATCCACATGTAGTATATTTATACGTGTCACGAGTCCTCTGCTGTCCGTCAGTGAAGGAGATTTTTATCTTAAATAAAGTGTTTGGTTTTTTTTACAGATCAATAATTATTGATTATATGCTGATTGGTTTAGTCTGTAAAATATCAGAAACATCTCATTGTTATATTCAGCTGTTTCACCTGGTTAGTAAGCCAAGCTGCTTCCTGTCCCTGACCACTTCCTGTCCCTGAGCAGACATCCTGGAAGCAGTAGCCTCTAGTAGCGTTTGATGGTTGAGACTGAAACCCCTGGGGGATTTAAGTAGTCCTGGTCCTGTCAAGGAGGACCAGCCCATATCAGAGGTCCAGGTCCAGCTCACAACCGTCAGGTCTAGTAGGGGGACTCGGTTCACCGGTCATAGAATTCATTCCAAAGTAGACTGTGACAGACTGGTTTCCTAGTCCACCTGGGTCCGGCTCGGACCCCCTGGGACCAGCTTGGCCCCCCTGGGACAGACTCAGACCCCTGAACAGGACCAGGCGCTGGATCTCCTACATCATGAACAACTGAAGATCTCTAAAAGGAGACTTTTGTTTTTCCTCACGTTTTATTTTGAAGATTCAGCAGACTTCCTGTTTAGTGATGATTCTAATATCACCATGGCAACATAATTATGGGATGTTTCAATCTGTCTGACAGATGTGAATATAATAAGAAGTAAGAGTATTTTATTAAGCATCAATAGTTTCAGATATTGATCATCTCCACTGACAGACAGTCTGAGGTTCCTCCCCCCCTCAGGTGTCCCGCTCCTTCTTCACCTTCACGTCCCCCGCCAGGATGGTGGCTATCTCCCCCTGCATGAAGGCCCAGGGCACGTTGGAGCCAACCAGGGGGCACTTGTCCCCGCTGGGGCAGTAGACCTCCCCTGACCCCCCCTGGGCCTTGATGCTGTCCCGGGAGCAGGGGAAGCAGAACTTGTGGTTGGGGACGGACGGGCACTGGACGAAGTGCGTGTCCTCGAGCCGCTCGTGACAGATGGTGCAGCACAGCGGCGCGATGCTGGCCGCGGGGGAGTCGGGCACGCTCTGTGCATGCGCCTGGTCTGTGACGCCCGCGGGCTGTTGTGACGACGCCGACATGCCCAGGTCCCCGTTGCGGGACGAGAGGCGCCTCTGGCCGGACGCGGAGGCCGGGGACACCGGGCTGCTGCTGGCGTGTCTGGAGGACGTGGTGGAGTGGACCGAGTCCCGGTCCTTGTTGGGGGAGTGCGCGCTACTGAGCGTGTCCGCGACCGACATGAGCGCGGCCATCGGGGACTGTCCGTTCCGCAGAGGGGGGGCGGACTCTGGGGGGGTGGCGCGCCCGGAGGAGGAGGAGGCCCCGGGGAGTCCCGGACCCAGAGGGGGCCCGGAGAATGAGCCCGCGGCCATGGACAGCTTCAGGGCTTCGGTCTGGCTGCTGATCCACCTCTGCTGCTCCTCCACCAGCTTCAGACCCCCCTCTGCCGAGTCCGGCTCTGGGGAGGCCTTCCTCTTCCTCAGGCCGGCCCTGGACCCGGAGCCAGAAGCCAGGGCCCGGACCGGGCCCAGCAGCGCGGTGGGGAGGACCGGGAAGCTGCCGTCGGTGTGCGGCTGCGGCAGCATGTCCCCCCCCACGGACTCCTTGAAGACCCGCAGGGACTCCGGGAGCAGGTCCCCCAGCAGACGCCAGTCCCCGGAGCCGTGCTTCTTCTCGTACTCCAGGTACTTGAACCCGGACGAGAGGCCCCGGCCGTAGTCCTTCATGCAGTCCTGGTACATCTGCTTGGCGACCCCCGATGCGCTGGAGAACACGGTTCCGGACCCGCTCGGGTACTCGATGAAGATCTTCAGCTCGTACTCCAGTCCGGGTTTGGACACGGCGTCGAAGGCGAACACCCGTCCGACAAGGTTGTGGTCCTTCTTGAAGCGGACGTCGAAGGGGGTGCAGCCGGACAGGACCCCAAGCGAGTCTCGCACCGTCTTGGGCCGGCTGGCCCAGTCCTCCTGCCGGTTCCGGAGGCTGTCGCTCAGCTCGGCCAGAGCATCCCCGTTCCGCTGCTTGTCCTTCAGGTCCCGCTCCTGGTCCGTGCTGGACACCGAGGCGGGCCGCTTCCCTCCCGGGTCCGCCAGCCCCCCCATGGGGGTCTGCGCGGCTCTGCCGGTCTGGCCGAGCGGGGCGGGTCCGTTGAGCAGCGTCTGAGGCAGCAGGTTCGGCGGGACGTTCATCTGTCCCGGTGCCGACACCGGGCCCCCGTGGGTCCGGACTCTCGAGTTCGGGCTCTGCCGGTTCAGCTCCGGCGGTCCGTCGTCCGGTTTGAACCCGTTGGGGGTCCTACTGCTGTGGCCGCCGTACTCAAACCGAGCGCGGGTGTCTGCACCGAGCGAGTACCGCTCCGAGCCGGTCTGCGGAGCCTTCCCCGGTCCGTCGGGGTGCTGGTGGTTAAGCTGGATCCCCGGGTCCTTCCCGACACCCGAGCCCGCCTGGATCTTCGCCGCGGCGGGCTGCTGCTGCTGCTGGGGGGGCGGCGGTCCTCCGGCGGGGGACCGGCCCTCCTGGAAGCCGTGAGCCCGCTTCAGGTGTCGCGCGGTCTCGATCACGAACTCGATCCGGTCCGCGCCCTCGTAGTTGACGCAGCCCCGGCAGACCGGCTCGCTGGAGTCCCAGATCATGGCCCAGGGCATGCGAGGCAGGTCGCACAGGTAGCAGGACTGCCTGCGGGGCGAGGAGACCTGCGGGGAGGACATGTTCCCTCGGCCCGTCTCCCTCCCGGTCTGACCACGGGGCGACAGACAGGGCGACAGACAGGAGGACAGACGGACTGCAGCGGCTCCTCGTCTCTGGTTTATTGTTCTTCCTGCTGCTGGAGCTGCATGGTGCTGCAGAGAGGAGGGGCGGGGGAGGAGGGTCTGCGCTTTCCCCCTGCATGCCTCACCCCGAGAAGCTGAGGAATGTTGCCCCCCCTCCCCCTTCTCCCCCATTCCAAATGGTAGAGTAAGTGACGTCATCACTCCTTCTCCTCTGAGACTGAAACATCGCTACTTGTTGCCCTCCCCCTCCTCCTGCTCCCCCCCTCCTCTCAGCTGATTGGAGCCACATTGATTATTGATCAGACTCACCTCCTGACCGTCTGATCAATATTCTATTACCTGATTTCATAGTTATGAAGCTGCTGAAACAAGTGAAATCATTATAATAATAATAATAATAATAATGATAATAATAATAAAGTAGCCATGTGATGCATCTCATCATTAACAAGCTTCTACTTATTACTACTGTTTATTTCCCTTTGTGCTGCCTAGCAACAGATCTGTTGCTAAGCAGCCCCCCCCCCCCCCCCAGGTAAAAGAGGGTCGACAGCTGAACACCAACATGAAGACGTTGGCAGTCCACACCCGTCACCATGCTGATGCATTCTGGGAAAAATACTCAAATCAAAGATATCAACATGAAAACCTGCAGTGACACAGATTACTGTGGTATGCCTGGATGGGTTGCCTTGGAAACACGCGAGGGGTGAGGAAGTCGAGGGGGAAGACACATTAAGAGCTGCAGCCTTCTTCCTCCCTGACTCTCTCTCTGAATTATTATGCTAATCAAGTGAACACACACACACACACACGGTGATTCAGAGGATCCTCGTAACCATGGAGACCCTCATGTTCACCAACAACACCCCCCTCACCTGGTTTGCTCTGGCCGTCGGTCACGCCAGGGTGTTGCCATAGCAACTGGGTGAGACTCGGTAACGGCAGCAGCAGCTCTGGTTGGCTGCTGGTTGCCGAGGACACCAGCTGGCAGAGAGAAGCAGACAGTAAAGACTTACGTTCAGTGTCCCCACGGCAACAAGCACTCGGTGTCAGAGGTCACCAGCATCATTAAATCAACAGTTAACACGTAAGATGCGGGCAGACCAGGAAGGCAAATTTGATTGGTTTAGAAGTAACTCCCTCCGCCGGGACCTCCACCGGGACCTCCACCTCTAGAACCTGGTAAGACTCCAGAAAGGTCCAGCAGGACCACTCAAACCTCCTAAGGACCCCTACGACCTTGAATATATATTAACTTGAGTGAGACTTCACAATAAAAGCCTTGAATAAATATCAGCCAAGACTACATAATAAAAGTCTTCAATAAATATTAGCAGACTTCACAATAAGAGCCTTGAATATATATCAGCTGAGACTTCACAATAAAAGCCTTGAATATATATCAGCTGAGACTTCACAATAAAAGCCTTCAATAAATATCAGCTGAGACTTCACAATAAAAGCCTTCAATAAATATCAGCTGACGCATTATTGAAAAGCAGCAACACATTTAAGACAAATTATAAAAGGTTAAGTCATTGTTTACCTGCCGGGTCCAGGTGAGTGACATGCAGATGGCATGTCTGACCTGAAGATGTAAGGTCAGAGGTCACAGGGTTGTGGTCTAGCACGACCCTGAGGGCTGACTCCAGCAGCTGGCCCTGATTGGAGGAGAGGAGAGCCAATGAGCCGTCAGCCAATCAGAGTGCGGCAGTGGTCCAGCAGTTGAGTGTTTACCTGCAGCTGCAGCTGTTGGCTGTGCAGCGTCTCCAGGTGATGCAGCGTCTGCTGGCTCAGACCCCGCCCCCTGTCAACACAGCACACAGTGATGTCACAGCGAGGTCAGAGGGACGCAGCCAGCGTGAAGGTCGTTTTGTGTGAATTAATTGATCGTCTATAACAATGATCAGGTCTACCTGTCAGCCTGCAGCAGCTGCTGGACTCCTTCAGTTACCTGGGTCACGAGGGTCTCCAGGTTTTCCTGGACCTACAAACACACACACACACACACGTTAACATGTGACTCCGTTTTCCTCCAGTAACTGATCAGGAATCAGATCCACCTTGCCGAGAGGATCAGCAGCCACGTTGGTACCGTCTCCATTGCAACCTGACGACAACCCCACCTCCGTCTGGAGCCCAGCTGCCACACCCCCTGCACCCTGGGAGCTGGTCGTCAGACTAGGAGCATCCCGGGAAGTGGTCTGGAGTGGCCCCGGTCCCAGCAGCTGCACTTGAACCTCCCTCCTCTGGGGGACGCTGTGAGACCTGATGACATTAAAGGAACATGAACTTTTCAAAGTAAAATACACTATCCTGTTGTCATAGAGACCGTTGTTAAGTTACTTCCTCACCGTTGTTTCAGTGCTGCGAGAACGAGTCCTCGACTCCCTGCAGCAAACCGGGACGTCAGGAGGCGACCTGGGGGGATGATGTCAGCACAGTGATGATGATGCTTTGATTTTCATTTGACATTGATAAAGACACGAACACGCTGAACAGAAACCTCCGTGTGTGATGCTGTTGGTCTCCATGGCAAACCCAACATCTTACTGTCTACAGTGAGCTGCAGTGACCTCTAGTGACATCTAGGAGATAGATTGATTGATCGATTGATGAAGCTAGCTCTCTCACCAGGCTGCTGACTGTTGGTCCCAGCAGAGGACTTCCTGTCTGGACTGGACTTCCTGTCTGGTCTGGACTTTGCTGGAGGCTGCTGGAAGGAAGCAGGGAGGCAGGTTTTATTTCACATTTACATACCTGTATTCAAACAACCGAGGAAATGAAGGAGTTTTGTAGCTTCTAACTGGAACTCTGTGGTCTGAAGTTAAGTTTCTCTGTTAGTACATTCAGAAAACGTCTCTTTATGTATTTATTATTTACCGTTTTGTGTTCTTTCAGCTGAATTGGACTCGTGTTAAGTTACGGCTCATGGAAACCTGACATTTCCAGTTTCTGCCACTTCACATTAAAAGCTTTAAAATAATAAAGTAAGGGGGTACTTTTATTTATAGATGAATAAAAAAATGAATGTGTTTATTTGCGTTAGACCCAATCCTTCATAGTCGTATGCCATACCTTTGATTAATAATATTAATAATAGGCTAATAACAAAACGAATAACTATCAGAAGAGGAAACTGTTGTGATGTCTTCCTCTTTAATATGTACCTGTTTTATTTGAGGCTCATAACAGCTCATTGCACTAAGCAGGTGTCGGTCTCATTAGTTTGTGCCGAGTGCCATGTTAAAGAAATGTTTTAAATATTGAAATGTTAACAAGAAATGCTTTGATATCCATATTGTGTGAATAGTTACAATGGTCAAGCAATGTGAAATATTGGATAACTGAAAAATAAATTAAATATTAAAGTAATTGTTTGAAAAATAATCGTTTGGGACAGCTCTCATACAGAAGAAGAAGAAGAAGAAGGACCAGAAGGACTCACTCTGTTCTCTTTGGTCAAGCCGGGTTTCTTCACTCTGTCTGTCACACACACACACACACACACACACACACACACACACACACACACACACTTCTGTAAAACAATCTGAGATCAAATGTTTCTATTCTATGAAACATCACAACCCAGCACCCAGGACCTGCTACGTTGTCATATTGTATTACATATACATAAAACGTCATCATTACGATGACGATCACGCTTATTCATTAGATTGATCTCTCACCGGATTGATGGAGTCTTGGACTGGCATCGTCCGGCTTCCGAGACCCGGAGCTCCGCTGCCGGTGCTCGGCCAGAGGGGACTGGACGAGAGGGTCCTGCAGTCTCTGGACGGTTATCTGGACGGATCCGTGACCTGGTCCGGTTCCGGATTCATCATGTCTCTCATCCGAGAGAAGAACTCGAGTGGACCGGATCAAAACACCGCCGGTACCGGGGCTGCAGGACGACTGATCCGGACTGGAGGACTGATCCGGACCGGAGTCCGGTTGGGTCAGCATCTCTGTTGTTAGCCCGTTAGCATAGCTGTTAGCCTCCGCGAGCCACTTTTTCAAACTTCCCGCTCCGGCTTCATCCGGGAACCTTCAACCTCGGAGCTGAACGGTTAGACGCGGATACACACCGACGGCGCGGCGGGGAAAAGTGCCGGTTATGACGTAAGAATGTCACGTCAGAAAAAGAAAGAGAGAAAAGTGAGAAAGTCAACAACGTAGAAACGACAAACAGCAACTGTTGCTGACTGCGAAACGCCAAACTTCCGGCTTCCGCTTCAGAGAAGTGATTTCACCGACAGACACACCGAGGTCTCACTCCACCCCGAAACATGGACACCGGAAACAACAAGGTCGTTCACGTCATCAAACCACTGAAAACAGTGCGAACAAAAACACACCTGCAGATGATGATGACGTAATCCTCCAATGAAGCTCATGAAATATGTTTAAAAATATCCAGTAAAAAAAATACACATATATACGTATATATCTATATACCGGTATATCTAGATATAAAGAATACATCCGGTGCAGCAGGTGGCGACAAACACTGTTAAAGATTTGCAGACGTTTTGCTGTTTTTTTGTTGGTGTATATTATTATGTTCATTTATTTATTTTTATTTTGTTAGTTAATTGGGAGAATTATCTGGTGCACACCCCATCATTGTAGGTGGAGCTAAGGCACCTTTAACGATAGTTGCCACCTGCCATTAAACAAGAAGAAGAAGAAGAAGAAGACCGGTTTGCATTCCGCAGTCAAACCAACGAAGAAGAAGGAAACCTCCGTCACATGTCCTTCAGTGCACTGGAAGGAGCTTCACGTTGAACCCGTTAAATCTCCTCACCAGGTCAGAATCCAGCAGCTCGGTTCCGAGTCACAGTCCGTCTGTTGCCCGTCGGTCAGAGTCAAAGCAGCCACGTTCACGACTAAACGGGAAAACCACCGACACTAAGCCAATGCTAGCTAGCGCTAGCCGTTAGCTAATGATTGCGTTTCATCCTCTTTATTATTCTGCACCAGACTCCATTCATTAAAACCTCGTTTTAATCCGACAAGTCCGATGATCAGCTGTTCAGGTGTAACACGTGACCGTGGAGCAGCAGGGAATGTTTACGTGTCTCTTTTTTTAACGGGGTCTGGTTGTCTCCTGTGGTTTTCTTGCAGACTGAGGATCTGAATCATGGCGGTCCAGGTGTCCGAGTCCGACCAGGTCAAACAGGTAACTGTAGAATTCATTCATTAACACGTTACGTTATCTCTGTGAGTAGTATAACCGGGTGGAAGAAGGTGGATTTGTGTTCTTCAGTGTTTCTCGCCTCCATTAAATGAGAAGATTGAGCAGGAAATAATAAAGTTGTGAATTGTAAAAGTGTCACATTTGTGAATGGAGTCTGGTGTGGATGATGGACGTGTCTTGTGTCCCAGTTTAAGGAGTTTCTGGGGACGTACAACAAGGTGACTGAGAACTGCTTCATGGACTGTGTCAAAGATTTCACCAACAGGGAGGTGAAGCCAGAGGAGGTGAGCAGACATGCAACAACACAAGTCACTGTCACACTAAATACAATTCCCATGAGCCTCAGCTGATGAACTGATTAGAATCCAACAGTTTCTACAGAAGTGAAGTTTTAAGCTTCAGTAACCAAACATGAAGCTCTGGGATTGGCTGTATGTGAGAGAAATGCATGCTGGGACGTTGTTTTAACCACCAACGTGATGAAAATAATGTGTTTGTGGTTTCAGTCCAGCTGCTCCGAGTCATGTCTACAGAAGTATCTAAAGATGACTCAGCGGATCTCGATGCGGTTCCAGGAGTACCACATCCAGCAGAATGAGGCTCTGGCTGCTAAAGCCGGACTGCTGGGACCTCGCTGATCTGGTCTGACCCAGACTGAACCGGTCTGATGTGGACTTATGACTCCAGCAGGCTGGTCCTGGTCTAGCGGGCCCAGGATCATCATGTGGGATGAACAAAGACCTGAACTGTTTTAGTTGTTAAACTGAAGCTCCGCCCCCAACCAGGATCAGCTGTTCTGTCCCAAAGCATCATGGGAGGTTTCTTTAACTGTGGATTTGTCCTTTTAATTTTTGTTTTTCATTTTTCAGTTTTATCTTGATGGAAAATATTTTGTTCTTCATGTCTGGAAATAAAATCTGATGTTGATATTCGGGTTTTCCTTAAGTCTTTAAGGTTTTAACGTATTCAGTAAATATAAATGTTAAATAAATCCTCCAGCTGACGAGCAGCAACTAAAGAGGGCTAACAGGACCTTTTATCTGGAGCTACTGTATGCTAAGCTAAACTAGCTGACTTCTTAACATCACTACTATTTAAATGAAATGACTACATCACTGCGGCCCCTTTTAAATAATGACTATCCCACTACTGTCCCTTTAAATAATGAAGACAATCTCACTATGGTCTCTTCAAACAATGAAGACTACCCCACTGTCTCTTTAAATAATGAAGACAACCTGACTACTGTCCCTTTAAATGAAGACAACCTCACTACTGTCCCTTTAAATGAAGATGACAACCTCCCTACTGTCCCTTTAAATGAAGACAACCTCACTACTGTCCCTTGAAATGAAGACAACCTCACTACTGTCCCTTGAAATGAAGACAACCTCCCTACTGTCCCTTTAAATGAAGACAATCTCCCTACGGCCCCTTTAAATGATGACAACCTCCCTACTGTCCCTTTAAATGAAGACAACCACACTACTGTCCCTTTAAATGATGACAATCTCCCTACGGTCCCTTTAAATGATGACAACCTCCCTACTGTCCCTTTAAATGAAGACAACCACACTACTGTCCCTTTAAATGATGACAATCTCCCTACGGTCCCTTTAAATGAAGACAACCTCCCTACTGTCCCTTTAAATGAAGACAACCTCACTACTGTCCCTTTAAATGATGACAATCTCCCTACGGTCCCTTTAAATGAAGACAATCTCCCTACGGTCCCTTTAAATGAAGACAACCTCCCTACTGTCCCTTTAAATGATGACAATCTCCCTACGGTCCCTTTAAATGATGACAACCTCCCTACTGTCCCTTTAAATGAAGACAACCTCCGTACTGTCCCTTTAAATGATGACAATCTCCCTACGGTCCCTTTAAATGAAGACAACCTCCCTACTGTCCCTTTAAATGAAGACAACCTCACTACTGTCCCTTTAAATGATGACAATCTCCCTACGGTCCCTTTAAATGAAGACAACCTCCCTACTGTCCCTTTAAATGATGACAATCTCCCTACGGTCCCTTTAAATGATGACAACCTCCCTACTGTCCCTTTAAATGAAGACAACCTCCGTACTGTCCCTTTAAATGATGACAATCTCCCTACGGTCCCTTTAAATGATGACAACCTCCCTACTGTCCCTTTAAATGAAGACAACCTCCCTACTGTCCCTTTAAAAGATGACAACCTCCCTACTGTCCCTTTAATTAAAGATGACAACCTCCCTACTGTCCCTTTAATGAAGAAGACCACCTCAGACCTCGGTCTAAGTCCGAGTCTTGAGGTTAATACATCAGAGAGCAGCAGAGACGAGGAGGAGCACCTGAATGTCTGGTCTGGTATCAGGACATGGCACACATATTTAAAAACTTTATTAGAAACAGAGAGCTGTTTATTGTCCACACAGTTCCAACATGGCTTCCGTCTTCAACAGGAAGTGTGCGTTTGTATTTACAGTTGTTGCTCTCGAACCACCGCTAACAAAAAGCACATAGAAAAAACCCACGCGTCATAATACAACAGTACAAACAGCTGCTCTTAAAAAATCTTATAAATCATTCTTTACAGCGTGGAAAACTTCTCTTACAGGCGGTTCTACCTCCAGCTCTATTTACAACCGAGACGATCAGAAGCAGCCGTCTGTCGGAGGAGACCACAGAAGAAGAGACCACAGAAGAAGAACCCACAGTAGAGCAACGAAGGAGGAGGACTGCAGCGGCGAGGTCACAACTGAATGTACGGAAGATCAAATCTGCCAAACTGATGACACGTACGATGACGGAATAATAAGAAATAACAAGTAGTTACAATTTAGAGACAATTATCAGGTACATGTCATAACTTAAATGAAATAAATCAAAATTTTAACAAAAAAATTCAGTTACTAATTTAAACTTTTATATGTGAGATATCAAAATCTGAAATGTAAATTGCGAGTCTAAACAATTAAATTTAACTTTAATTTAATGTTTACATCCATGTGTCATTTTGTAATTCAATTTAATACATTTAATGATTTCATCTAAATTGCGAGACTAAATTAAAGCAATATTTTCACATTAAATAACATCAAATGTAATAATAAAATGTCCCAAACTGAATTACAAAAAGGATGAAATATGGACTTCAAAATAATAAAACAATCCTATAAACTGACTCAAACTTGTATAAGGACATTTGGAAGAATTACTAAATATTTTTCCATTCATTTCTCATTATTTTTTCCATCATTCCATCAGTTTATTTTTGACAGAAATCATCTTCCATACAAGCACTAACTGAATAAATAAGATTAATTTCAATTATTTTACACAAAAACAAAACAGTTCATCTCTACAAATTATTTCATTTTCTCTGGCTGTGATGTCAGAAACTTAACATCTGATTGTTTGTTGTTTTTACCAAAAATAAAAGCTCTGATTTTATTTTATTTTTTTAAAAACATTCACAGCAGAAGTCAAGAAACATTTTTTTTAGTTTTCTTTAAAAAAATAAAATAAAATAAAAAATTTAGTTGTTAACAAAAAAAGAAAATGTTGCATCATGAGCTGCTTCAGAAAATCAAACCAGTGACCTTCGACCCCCAAAAAAACCTGTTACTTTATTTTGAAATCAGGACACGCTGAGCAGAACCAGTAAGGATGCACTGCAGCAAGAAGGAAGGAAGGAAGGAAGCAAGGAAGGAAGGGAGCAAGGAAGTGTTCTGTGGCAACTGAACAGACGGCTGATTTTTCTCTCCTCAAACAGGAAGTCAGTCCACAGGTGAGGGAGCGGGGCTACGGTCAGGTAGAAGTCCCTCCGCCTTCTCACCTGGAGGGAGTTTTTTTTTTTTTTTTAGCCGTTTTTCCCATCATGCCCTCAGAGCTGGCTGAGTGGGTGGAGTCTGTGATTGGAAATGGGCGGGGCCTGCTGGGCGTGTCATCACCTGCACTCCACGGCGACTGTGTTCTGATTGGGCGAGGCCGAGGATGGACTCATACCTGTGTCCGAGGACCCCGAGGAGGTGGACGCCGTCGTGTTCGACACTGAGGGAACCAAACACACATCAGAGACAGGAAACGGGATCTGATGGACTGAATCTCCCAGCATGCTCTGCATCACCTACCTTCTCTCTCCTTCTTTTTTAGTCTCTTCCTCCGTCTGTCGATGGACGCCACCTCCGACTTCAGGGTCATGTAGTACTTCCTGATCTCCTGCAGCTTCTCCTGCAAGAAGGAGATCCTCTCCGTGCTGGACATGTTGTCCAACTGGTCTGAGGACAGGAGGTCTCGGAGTATTAATACAAGTACTGCACATCGTACACACATTTACCATCAGTAGTACTGTCCAACTGGTCTGATTACCAGGTCTCAGAGTATTAATACAAGTATTACACATATATATACTATCAGTAGTTCTGCGGACGGAGGTCTCAGAGTATTAAAACAAAAATATATATTCTAACATGGTATAAATCTATAAAAAGGTAGTATAAATATATAAGGTATTATACATATATTTATAACATGGTAAAAATATAATAATAAATATATATAAAGGCAGTTGAAGTAGATAAGGCAGAAGAAGTATATAAAAGCAGTAGAAGTTTATCGTAGAAGTATAAAAGGCAGTAGAAGTATATAAATGCAGTAGAAGTACCGAGCTGGAAGGTCCACTTGTACATCCTCTGAGGGGAGAAGCTGTGTTTGTCTTTGCTGTGGGACGACGGAGACGACAGACAACGAGACTTCTGGGACTTCTGGGACAGAGACAGACGGGACTGGTCCTCACTGTCACTGCTGTGACCTGGGGGGGGAGGGGTTATTATTATTATTATTATCATCATCATCATCAGCAGCAGCAGCAGCAGCAGCAGCAGCAGCAGCATCACACAAAGCTCACCAGCTCCATTCTTCTCCACCTTCCCAGGTGTGCCAAGTCGTTTCTGGTTGCGTTTCTGTCTCTTCGCCGTCGGGCTCGAGTTGCAGTCCATCACTCGCTTCTGACCTGGTGGGGGTCAAAGGTCACACGGTTAGTCACAACGACCACCAACCAATCAGCACACAGGATGAGAGGACGCTTCGTCCAGGTCTCACCTCGGTCCTTGGTCTCCTGCAGGGACAGCAGGGAGGTGGAGGAGGAGGCGCTGCCATCACACCCTGGACTGGAGTCTCCCTCCTGCTCGCCCCCTGCTGCTCCTCGCTCCTCCTCCTCCTCCTCCACGCTCTGGGCCTGGTGGACGTCCTCAGGGCAGGAGGCGGAGCCTGGAGCGGTGGTTGGCAGGAAGGGTCTGAGTGGAGGCTGGTGGAGGAGCAGGGTGTGGGGGGAGGGGGGCAGTGCAGCGTGGAGGACGCTCGGCAGCGGGGGCGGGGCCAGCTGTGGCTCCCTCATCATCAGGAGGAGGTGCTCCGGGGCGGTGCCAGGCTTCTCCTTCTCCTCTGGGTCATCCAGGTCTACCTCGTGGCAGACCAGAGACTCGGGGCCGATCTGTGGCTCCGCCTCCTCAGCGGGGGCAGGGTCCGGGGCCTCAGAGGCTGGCGGCCCAGCGTGCACCTCCTGCTCCTTAGTGGCTGCAGCCGCCAGACACTCAAGTAATGCCTCCCCTGGCTTCTCCTCCAGAGGGCAGGGCCAGGCCTCCTCCTTCATCAGGACCTCCCTCCTCCCCGACTCCCCCCTGCGGAGAGGGGAGGAGAGGGGTTTGGGTGAAGCTCCAGCAGCCGTCTTGGACGGGGCGGGGAGTGTTTTGGGGGAAGCGGCCTCCTCCTGCCTCCTGTTGGGGCGGAGCTTCTTGTCTGCTGCTCGCTGCTCTACTGCTTTACGTTTCAATGAGGAGCTGCTCCTCTCCTCCTCCTCCTCCTCCTCCTCAGTGGCTGAGTCGGTGTCGGAGTCGTTGGGGGGAGACCCAGGGGGGAGGCGCTGGGTGGGGAGGCAGTGGAGGACCACCATGGGCTCGTCCTGTCTCTTCAGGACGCTGCGAGTAGGAGACGCCATGTGGGCGGGGCTGGCAGCGGGGGAGGTGCAGAGGGGAATGGTGGGAGGAGCCTCAGAGCCCGCCTCCCTGAGGAGGACCCTACGACCTTTGACCCTGGGGGAAGACAGAGGAGTGGACCTGCTGTCCTCCTCCTCCACAGGGGTCGGCTGAGGGGAGGACGCCTGCTCCTCAAGGGACACCTTGCTGGGCGGAGGAGATGCCTGGTTGCCGGGCGGTGGAGACGACTGGTTGCCGGGTGGAGGAGACGTCTTGTTGCCGAGAGGAGGAGACACCTGGCTGCCGGGCGGAGCAGCCGCCTGGTTGCCAGGCGGAGGAGGCGACTGGTTGCCGGGCGGTGGAGAGGACTGGTTGCCGGGCGGTGGAGAGGACTGGTTGCCGGGCGGTGGAGACAACTGGTTGCCGGGTGGAGGAGGGGCGTGGTTGCCGGGCGGAGGAGGGGCGTGGTTGCAAGGCGGAGGAGGGGCGTGGTTGCCGGGCGGAGGAGGGGTGTGGCTGCCGGGCGGAGGAGGGGCGTGGTTGATGGGCGGAGGAGGTGCGTGGTTGCCGGGCGGAGGAGGTGCGTGGTTGCCGGGCAGAGGAGGTGCGTGGTTGCCGGGCAGAGGAGGCAAGTGGTTGCCAAGCTGAGGAGATGCCTGGTTGCTGGGAAGAGGAGGCACCTGCTTGCTGGGCGAAGGAGGCGCCTGGTTGCTGGGTGGAGGAGGCGCCTGGTTGCCGGGTGGAGGAGGCGCCTGGTTGCCGGGTGGAGGAGGCTTCCTGCTGGGGGACGTCCTGTCCAGTACTTCCTGTCCAGGACACCTATCCGCCGTCTCTTGGACAGACGCCGACCCCTTGTCCAGGTGAACCAACAACATGGCAGCTTCTACTACAGGGCCCTCCCCCTGCTCCGCCTCTTCCTTCTCCGATTGGCTCAGGAGTTTGTCAGTTTTCTCCTGAGGCATGCTGGGACAAGGCGGTGCCATGGCAACAGAATCGTCGTTGGCAGTCGTCTCGGCAACCTCACTCGTCTCCTCCTTCAGCAACTTCTCCCTGCACGGCGAGGCTTCGGGCCTCCCTCGCCACGGTGCAGGCTTTTTATCAGGTGGGTCTTCTGATTCGCTGTCCTCTGATGAGTTCCCAGAATCCTCTGCAGGAAGACAGGAAGTAGCAGATTGGTTAAGTTGAACTGAAACTGGAAGAGCAACAGGAAACAGGAAGTGCTCTCACCGTTGGACGCTCTGTCGGAGTCGTAAACGCCGGACGTCCTTCTGGTGCGTCGGCGAGGAGTGTCTGGGGGAAGGAGTAACCATCAGAGACACAAACATCAGACAAGGGGACACACAGACGGGTGACAGTGAAGGGGGTCTGCAGGTCTAAGCGGGTCTGCAGGTCTAAGAGGGTCTGCAGGTCTCTTACTGTCTCCGTTGGCCATGCTGGGCGGGGTCTTGCCGTTGGACCGCCCCTCGCTGTTCGGAGTCGTGGAGACGCTGCGTCCTGCAGCGACGGTGGGCGGAGTCCTAATCTGAGGACGACCTCGCCTCGCTCCCGGAGGCTTCAGCATCGAAGGCGGCTTATCCTCGTCCCGCTCCGTCTCGTCTTTGTTCTGTGGACAACAACAACAGCAGCCACAACAACAACGTCAACGTCTAAACTAACCCACGTTCCTGTCCAACTAGCCTACAACAACAGCTACATGACCTCAGGAAGTGACATCAGTGGGTCACATGACCTCAGGCAGCTCACCTTCACCTTCTTCCTCCGTCTCTTCTTGGTCCCTTTCTCCACGGGCCAGATGATGCGGTCGGCCTTCACCCACTCGTCGTACCTGAGGATCAGACACACCTGTGTGAGGACAGACCCCGCCCCCTTTTAAAGGGCCAGTAGCTCGTTTAGAGAAACACATGAGAACCCACCTGACGTTCCAGCCGTAGTAGTGGACCAGGTAGAACTGTTCTCCGTTGTCCACGTCTGTCTTCTTGATGTGGGCCTCATAGATCTTCTGGGTCTTTCCTCTGCCGTACTTCACACGGACCTTTGTCCCCGTCACAGAGTCCCCATCCTCCTCCTCCTCCTCCTCCCCGGGTCTACGATAGGAGCTCACATTAGTCCAGAGACCAGACCAGTCCAGTGCAGAGACCAGACCAGAGACCAGTCCAAAAACCAGACCAGAACAGGATTAAATAAAGCTGAATCCCAGTCTCACCCTTCTCTTCTTCTCATCTCCTCGTCCTCCTCCTCTTCCTCCTCATCTTCCTCCTCATCATCGTCGTCGTCGTCTTCCTCCTCCTCCTCCTCCTCCTCCTCCTCCTCAGAGCCCTTCTCCGAGTCGTCCAGTCTTCTGTTACTGCGTCTCCTCATCACCTCCCTCTGATCCTCACCATCATCCCCTCCTCCCTGGTCTGGTCTTGAGGGAGACTCCCGGTCCTTCAGCTGACTCCTCCTCCCCTACAACACACAGACTCATTATACAGAGAAGGAGAAGGAGGCAAAGGAGAAGAAGGTGGTGAAGGAGGAGAAGAAGAAATTAAAAGGCATCTCACCCTCGGGGACGACTGTCTCTCCTTCACCTCCTTCTCACTCTCACTCTCCGACTCCTCCTCCCTCTTGTCATCAACAGGCTCCATTTCTTCTCCTGGCAGAGAGGAGGGTTCCTGAAGCTCCGCCCCCACTGGCTTCCGTTTGGTGGCTGCGGTGGGAGGGCGGGGGTTGTTGTGGTGGATGGTCCTGAAGGTTATGGAGGCAGAGCGGCAGTACTCCTCAAAACCGTAAAGGTACCTGAGGACACAAACAGCACCGTCAACACAGAGCAGGGGGCTGAGGGGGACCAGGTGGACCAGAAGCTCTTACTTCTTGTAGGCCGTCTTGACGTTGTAGGACGCAGCAGAGTTCAGGACAGGAATCCCCAGATCTATGTAGACCTGCTTCCACACAGTCCCAGACTCGATCTGCAACACACCACACCACACCGTTACTTCGGCTGAACAGGAAGTGACATCACAGGACTTCAGCTTCATCCTCACGCATGAGTTTCAGAGCTGATGACGGCGTCGTCATGGAAACACAGCTGCGGCAGCTGTGGGCCAATCACATGAGACCTCCTCACCTTGTGGCAGCCTCCCTGGTGGAAGACCAGTCTGAAGAGCTTGAAGAGGTTAAGGTCTTTGTAGCCCAGCACTGGAGGCTTGTTGATGGGAGTCCCTGATGGACAGACAGACCAGATCAATATGTGAAACTATTGATTTTTAATGGTGCTTTCTATCAAACTAATATCTGATCAGTGAAATCGTTAAGACAGCCTGTCTTACCTCTGTCCTCCATGAACTTGTAAAGCTGCTGCAGGAAGTGGTCTCTTTCTTCTGGATCTGGTTCCTCCTCCTCTGGCTGGACGGACAGACAGACAGACAGACAGACAGACAGGTCAACATCTGATTCTGGTCTACAGACACAGACTCTGTTGTGTAGCAAGTCCAGTTAGCAGTTTAGTCCAGTTAGCCGGTTTAGTTTGGTCAGCTGGTTTAGCCCGGTTAGCTGTATGAATGTGTGGATTAGCTGAAGGAAACATGAAAAAACTGAAGGGAGATTCAGGCCCTGCCCACTGATTCAGAAACACTAATGCTAGTTATTGAACATAGAATGAAATCATGTGATCAGTGTTAGAGGAATGATCAAAGGTCAGATCAATACGTCACCCAGATGTGTTTCTGCGAGTACCTGAACTGTTAAAGGAAGAACTGTTGAATGTTCAGCATTTTCAAAATAAAGTCACTCTCTCACCTCCTCCTTCATACGCTTCTTCTTCTTCTTCTCCTCCTCCTCTTCCAACTCCTCCTCACTCTCCTTCTCTTCATCATCACTGGACGACGAGTCCAAGATCTGACTCATGTCCATCTTCCATGCATCTGGGACCTCCCTGGTCCTCAGGAACATCTGGGCCGCTTCAAAACCTTTCCTGCTGGAGAACTCCGTTCTGGTGGAGCTGACGGGGGTGAAGGTGTGGACGTGTCTCCTGGCCACCGTGTAGCTGGAGGATGACAGGAAACAGCTCAGACACAGCTGATTGCTTTCTGATCGGAGGAGGAAAAGGAGTAGGAGGAGAAGGAGAAGAAAAAGAAGAAGAAAAAAGAAGACAAAGACGAAGAAAGAAGACGAAGAAGAAGAAGGAGAAGACTAAGAAGAAGAAAGAAGAAACTCACAACTTTGAATCACTGAAGGCTCTGACCAGACACTGATCCTTCTTCACCACCAGCTCCTCGTTACAGCTGGGAGACACCACCTGCACAGGATAAAGAACTGATCGTAAAGAATCGGCCTGTTCCCAACCGCAATTATGAACCTTTCCACGACGACAAGCGATGCAACATAGAGGACCCACCTCATTTTGGCATAATGTGACACAAGCCCATGCAAAGTCAATGAGATCCATCAACGGAAAGGTGTAATGTGAACGCGTCCTAAGTCAGACAGTGAGGGAGTGAGTGAGTTTACCAGAGCCAGGTACCAGCTGGATTCCTCGTCACTCTCAACGCTGCAGATCTTCCCCAGCAGCTCATCGTTCAGCCTCCTCCTGTCATCCTCCTCGTCTTCACTGGACGAAGACTCGTTCTCCTCATCAGCCCTGAGAGAGACAGACAGACAGACAGACTCAGTATTCCAGCTCACATCAAACAGGAAGTGGTGTGGATCTGGTTCCATGGTTTTATTATCTGTATGAATGTAAATAAAGATCTTATCGTTTGTTCTTGTGTATTAATATGTATGCTCCATGTTTTTTTTTGTGCGTGTTGATGGTTGTAAATAAAAGTCAAAAGTTAAAGGAGCCTCACACAGCCTGAGAAGAGCGTCGGCCGCCGCGGTTTGACTTCTTGCCGATAACCGGAGTGCCGAAGTGTTCGGGGTTTGTGAGCGGCAGCTGGTCCAGGGTCTGGGGGGGCAACGAGGATAGGATGTCAGGGGGGGTTTAGTGGTGGAAGGATATAGAAGGATCTGTCTGTCTGTCTCGGACTACCTGTCTGTCTGTGAGAGACTTACCTCACTCTCAGCAAAATGTCTCTCTCCCTTCAGACACAGAGACGTCCGACGAAGAGTCTTTTCATCTCCATCATCAAACACTGAAACACACACATGGGGGGCATTAGCCCAGGAGGGAGAGCGGGTTGGCTGGTAACCGCAAGATTGCCGGTTCGATCCCCGGCTCTTCCTAGCTGAGTGTCTGTCGGTGTGTGAATGTGTGCATGAATGGGTCAATGTCAGTCAACAGTTTAAAGCGCTTTGGATAAAAGTGCTATATAAATGAGGACCATTTCACACACTTCAGTTACCGAGTACCTTTAGTCGACAGGCTGACACTTTCATGACATTAAAGTGTTTATTAACTCATCTGTTAGCATCTTTAGCCACGTTAGCTCGTAATCCATCAGCCTGCAGTTAAACTGGCAGCAGATTGGTCAGACAGCCAAGAGAAGTTGTGACATCACATGACATCTTCAGCTTATTACTAGGTTACTAGTCAGCCACAGCAGCAGAGGCTACATGTGCCCTCACAAAGGGGTCTGGGTCTTCCTGCGGTACTGGACTCTGGAGCAATCAGCAGGCAGAGACTCACCCACAGTGTAAAGGCTGGCGTCCGTCAGCTTGCTGATGACGGCCTCGCTGGACAGACCCTCGTTGGTCTTCACCTCCACCGTGGAGCCCACCTGAAGGACACGCGTCTTCTATTAATCAACATTCAGGTGTGATTACATCAGGAGATAAACTCATCTTTACCCTCGTCTTACCCTCAGGTGACCTTTGACCTGGTCGTCCTGCACCACCTGGGATGTACTCTCACCTTTCAGATTCACCTGGAGACACAGAGATACATGGGATCAGATCCGAGCTACACCTACCTAGTAGTAGCCACACCTACACCTAGTGGTAGCTACACCTAGTAGTAGTAGCCACACCTACACCTAGTGGTAGCTACACCTGCTCCTAGCGGTAGCTAGCAGCTGGAGAATGAGTTTGCTTACTAGTTGAGCTTTCGCTGAATCTTGACAATAATAGCGTAGCATCAGCTGACTCTGAACAGGGTCTAAACAGTCCCAGAGACTGTCTGTGGTCCAAACAACAAGGTCTGTGCTGTATTTTTGTCTAGATGCCCTTATTTGGAGTGTTGATGGAGCAGCTACAATGTTTGCATAGCCTAGCACACATCAACCAGACTCCATTCAGGAAACCAGCATTTTAAAAGTAGTTATCTTGTGGTCTTGCAGGCAGACCTTACAAAGCATGACTTCACACTTCTTACTCATCACCATCATTCTAGAGTTATTTCAGCATCCTTTTCATCTGGTTATTGATATTAAATCACAGATAAATACTTTATTCTGGTTCCTCCAGCTGTGGTGAACCAGCCCACGTGGGTCTTGCTAGATCCAGTGGATCCCAGCTTGGTGAAATCAAACGTAGCGTGAGGTTAAATTTGCTTTGTGTTTGGAGTGAACTCTGCATAAGTCCCGTAATAAATGAGTGAGCTCATAGAGACGCCAACAGTCCTGAAGGTGCGGACCTGGATCACTAGAATCTGGAAGCAGTTTAACTGACTGAACATGTTTAACACAACAGGACGTTCAACACACCACTGTGTTCTTTTAAATAAAGGTCTTGTCCAAGTCTAGTTTCTCTGCTGAGGAGTTTGGACCTGGTCTCGGTGGTCTTACCTTCACCTTTACCATACGTTTAACAGTCTTGATCTTGGCCTCACAGAAGGCTCCCCTGTATTTAGCACTGACATCTGTCCCCACGGTCAGGTAGGCAGGCTCGTCTGCTGCCTGAAACACACACATCACTTACATCAGTATCGTCACTAACATCAATTTCATCAGTAACATCACTATCATCACAAACATATCCAACATCAGTATCACTAACATCACTATCAGTATCTCACTAACATCAGTAGCATCACTATAATCACATCAGTATCATTACTATCATCACAACTGACAAGTTCAACTTAACCCAGTCTGACAGTTTAACTAAACCCAATCTGACAGTTTAACTAAACCCAGTCTGAAGGTCGGAGCTTGAAATAGTTCCAGTTTCTTTCCCAGATGGTTTCAACATTCCTCTGCTGGACATTGAAGGACACTTTTAACACGTCTCACAAACCTACTGGCTACCAGATAAGTGGCAAGCTTTGGTTTAGGGCTCCCGCCATTTAGAATTGTCCCAGCAGAGGGGACCTGGTCCTAACAGGAGGATCCGATCATGATGGTTTCATTCTCTATCATTCTTCCAGGTCTATAAAGCATCAGAGTCGTGAAGATGAACCAGACCTAAGATGGTGATTATTATTATTAGACATTGGGTTCACTTAATGTTGCTCTTTAAGAAGCTAAATAATCAATAAATGATCGATCAGGTGATTACTAATAGATTACTAAATGACCACGTCAGGCCTGCAGAGTAGGACGATCACTGTAAAAACTGATAGAAATAAGAGATCAACTGGACCGTGGTGAGACCCCAGCCCACGACCACCAGAGCCTAGTTTAGACCTCCAGTCCCCCCCCCCCCCAGACCGGGATCCCCCTGAGACCGGAACCCGCTTGTGCCGCAGGTCAAACACTCACCTTCATCTTCGCGGCTGTGTGGGGGAGTCCAGCTCGGAAGGTCGTGGGTCTCTGAAAGACATATAGAAGACCGGGGTTGTGGTTTAAAGTGGGTCCCGATTGTTTTTAACACAATGCTAAGCTAACAGATAGCCCCGGACTTGTGTTAGCTCAGACCTCCTCCCCCGGCTCAGACCTCCTTCCCCGGCTCGGTCTCCTCCCTCCTCCTCCTCCCTGCCCAGAATATGTGGCACAAACACCGCACACGAACTTAGCTGTTCACTTTGACCGGGACCTGGATCCGCCGGTTCTGACCGGTTCCAGGGTTAAATACCGGCGAGTCCAGAGGGGGGGACGCGGAGCCGGATCGGGGACTCAGAGTTGCGTCCCCCTTCCCGCTCCGCTCCTCTGAGTCACGTCGCCATCACAGCAGCTCGCCATGTCAGCTCGGCTAGCTCGGCTAACTTTACCCCCCCCCCCCTCCTTTCCCGGAGAAGACGCCTGCTAGCAGCCAGCTGCTGGGCGCAAACACCCGGTAGATAGATAACCGACCCCCGGCACGAACAAAGTCCAACACGACGTGTGTTTGAACGGAGGACGAAGCCGCTTGTTCGAGCTCCGCAGCTAACTGTAGCTAGTTGTGCTAACTAGCGGATGAACTAGCTCGTCTGTGGATCCCACGGAGGTTTAAACGGTAACAGACCGCGGACTCGGCCGGCGGCGGTGTTAGCTCCCCGGTCTCGACCTCAACTTAAGTTCGCATCAAGCCGAACCGGAACCCGAGTGACATTCGACGGGAACAACTGTTGTGTGTTTATTTATTTAATATGTGGCGGCTCCACAAAGCTTCACATTTCTTCACTGCAAAAACAAGCCGAGCTCCGCCGCTGCCATTCAGCGCTCCGCGGCTCGCGACAGTCGCGGCTCGCTGCGAGCCTCTCTGGCGACATCCAGCCGGCGCCTACCCCTCCGGTCTACCGGGAGTTCTAACCGTTACGAGTTCTAGTTCGGTTCCGGACACAGCAGAAATGTTTTTATACTCACATTCTCGGCCGCAACTGCTTCCCCTCTCGCTCGGGTTGCAAAGCGATACACGAACAACAAGCTGTTGAGCCCCGAGCTCTGTTTCCCGACACGCGATTGGCTGCGGTCACAGCGGTGGTCGCAGCGGCCAAATTTGATTGGTTGAATGATTTCTCGATTTCAATAGGACATACCTCTTCTGGCTTCGCCATTAGTCGATACGAACGAGGCGCCACGAGGGAAATGACGGCATATGCTGGGCGGCTGTCCAATCAGAGGAGAGTTCAAAAGAAAAACCCGCCACTTCAGACAGCAATTGGTCTCGCGCGTTTTGTTCCCAGGAACGGCGCGTCACTATTGGCTGAGCGAGATTCCTTGTCTGTGCCGACACTGTAGGAAGCCTCGCCCCGATACGTGGTGGACAGCTACACACCAAACTCTATTCAAAAATCCGAGGAGTTAATAAAACCCGGTTTAACGTCACGGCGGTGTACGTGCTACAAAAACAATTAGCATATCCGGAAGACTATGATAATTTCTTACATATCTGTTCATAAATCATCAGTTAACTCAAACCAGATCAAGACAGTTAGACCGGTTGTCGTGGTCTACCACTGCGTTCCTACGCAAACGCCCCTGGAGCAGAGGGACCGGAAAGAGGGCTCAGATAGTGTACACAAGGGGAGTTGGTATCTGAACCCGTGCTGGTTGCTTGGTGACAGGTATGCCGGCAGTTGGAGGGGCCTATGGGACCCCGATAGAGGGTCCACCTCTGGTCCAGGCAAGTCAGGTACGCGCCGCTGGCCGTCGGGAACCTTAATTGGGAACTTTTCTCAACGAAGTTTGGAGATGCCGTTTCCGCGAGACAATGTCACAGCCCAGGGGCCAGGTTGAACCAGGATCCACTCCACATTCGGTAGACTCCAGTCCGATTAGGACCAACACGCATTTTCAGGGACAATCGGGGAAACAGACGGCGGTTTTATTCGGTAGTTTGTGGCGCCGTTTGTTACGAGCCGGAGTGGGCGGGGTTTATGCCATTACGTAACAGGAAGACTGACGGGAAAGCCATAACATATGTCACGTTCCTGTCTGCCAGGTTAGGGTCTGATCTGGATCCATGCTGTCCAACTCATAATAATAACAATAATAATCATCATAAATGTTGCTGATGTGCAGAAACACATTCAAATATAAAGCTGTTATAGGAGGTGTTCATCACGTTTTTAACTTCTTTTCATATTTTAGTAACTTCTTTCAAGTACCTCAGTAGTATGTGAGTACATGTACTGGGTGGTTTTTACAGTTGATCAGCTGTCAGACAGGAAAACAAACAAACTTTCTTCTTCTTCTTTTATTAACAACAACAGGAACGTTCATGAATATAAAACAGAGAGATAATGTGAAGTCTACATGTTGTCTTCATCCGAGTCGTCCTCCTCCTCCAGAGAGTCCTGCAACACAACACAACACAGGTCAGTGTGTGTGTGTGTGTGTGTGTGTGTGTGTGTCTGTTGTCTGTGGGTCTGTCTGTCTGTCTGTCTGTCTGTCTGTCTGTCTGTCTGTCTCACCTTGGCGTATTTCTCAGCTTCCTCTCTGACGTCTTTGGGGACCAGCTCGTGTCGTCCGTTTGTGACTGAGGAAGAGAACAGTGTTTACGTGTTTTTCTTCTTCATCATCATAATCATCATCATGATCATCATCACCATCATCATCTTCAGACAGACAGGTGAGCAGAGCTGCGCAGCGACTTCATTAAACAGGAAGTCAACAGCAGGTTGGGGTCTGGCGGAGGTCCGGGGAAAAGGTCTGGATATAGGTCCAGGGAGGTCTGGGTCTAGGTGTAGGTCCGGGGAAAGCACTGGGTGTACATTTGGGGAAAGGTCTGTGTATAGGTCCAGGGAGGTCTGGGTCTAGGTCCGGGGGAAAGGTCTGGAGGAGGTCTGGGTGTAGGTCAGCGGAAAGGTCTGGGTGTAGGTCTAGATGAGGGCTGGGTGTAGGTGTTTATTATTTTTTACTTAATTCAATAAAACAAATGTTCCATTTAATCGTTTAAGGAGGAAAATTAATGAGATTAAAATAGTTGAAGTATCAATAGAGGATGAATCAATAGTGGAATAATTAAGGATTAGAGGGGGGGGGGGGGGGGTGTGTGTGCGCGCGCTCAGGGATTGGTCAGGCAGCCAAGAGGAAGTAACATCACAGGAGTTCAGTTCAGTGAGCTTAACCTGTGTAACTCATCAGCTTGCCAACATTCAAAGTGATAGACTGTATTGATCAGTTTGATCGGTGAAACATTGACTGATGGGAGAGAGAAGCAGAGCCCTGATTGATCGACGCCTCACCTTCCCCCACCCAACTGAGCTCCAACTCAAAGGCTTTGTCCTTCACCTCATCATGGACGATGTAGATGCTGGAAGACACAAGGACGCCGTCACAGACACATTACAAGTACCTTATACATGTACAAGTACCTCATACTACCTCTATCTAATGAGACATATTTACACTAAACACCGCTAGAGTCTCTATCTTGCACTTGGATGACATCATCACTCTCCTATCCAACTCAAACACTCCGTCTCTGTTCCTGAGCTCCAGTGTTTAGTAAAGTTTAGTTTGGATATCAACTCACATCTTAGCGACCTCTTTGACGAGTTCCCGACACGTCATATCCTTCATCTGAGAAAGTCAAAGAGAACAACGCTGTCATGTGATCAAAGGCAGGAGATTATTGATCGTTGTCTGATTGATTAATTGATTGACACTCACCTGCAATTTTTCAATCTCTGTCTTGGCGGCTTGTTTTGCTTTTCCGATGGCACAACCCCAGTAACCCTGGAGACACGGACATGGACTGTTAGGGCGTTTTCACACCTGTGGTTCGTTTGCTCTGGTCCGAATCAGGGACCAACTTGTTACAATGTTGCAAATTGCCTCGAGTTTGGTTTGTGTTCACACGGCAGCATTCACAAGCGGACCAAAATGTTTGATGCGCGGGGAAACTGCTCTCTAATTGGTCGGAATTTCCCCGTGGGGAAACTCCCAGAAGTAAACAAAGAAGAACAGCCTCCAGAGCGCTACTTTTCAATTTTACAATGGAGGGAAAGCTACGCAGGTTGCTCTTGGCCCTGGTCATCGTGTAATACGTCGTGTTCAAACTTCTTGGTTACAGAAATATGGCGTATTCATTTTATGGGGTTATTTACTCCATAATGAAAAAAATATCTCTGAATGAACAAAAGCTGGTGACTCTAAATTGCCCGTAGGTGTGAATGCGTGCGTGAATGGTTGTCTGTCTCTACATGTCAGCCCTGTGATAGACTGGCGTCCTGTCCAGGGTGTACCCTGCCTGCGCCCAATGACAGCTGGGATAGGCTCCAGCCCCCCCGCGACCCCGAATACAGGATAAGCGGTAGAAAATGGATGGATGGATGGATGAACAAAAGCTGAGCAGAAGCGCTTGTGGACCGTCGGAGAAATACGCGTCTGGTGTGAACAGGGGGGCAGCGGATCGTGCACGATTCATTGGCGCGCCGCGGCGCGAGGTTGGATCATGTTGTCACCACAATCGAACCGCACCAGAGTTTGTTTGGAACCGGACCGAGACCACCCCTTCCAGGAGGTCTCGGTACGGTTGTTTTGGTCCGCACCCGAGTGCGATTGATGTGTTCACACCTTCCCAAACGAACTGCACCAAGGGGGGGAAACGCTCCAGGATTCGATTCAACCGAACTAAACAAGGCAGGTGTGAAAACGCCCTTACTGGGACAAAGCTGCTGCTGGTCTGGAGGTGTGTGTGTGTGTGTGTGTGTGTGTGTGTCTCACATGCGAGATACCAGATGGGTCGACCATGTAGAGTTGGGGACCGTCATCTTTATCATACGAGCCCAGAATGAAACTGCAGAGACAACAACAACAACGTCAACAACAACATCAGCCCCTTTTCTTCCGCCCCGCCGTCAGTCTAAACACTACACTGTAAAAAAAGTTCCATCTAAATCATCCAGTTGGCGGCATATTTTGACTCGTCTTTCTGCCATTACGGCAGAATAGTCTGTCTCAAAGGGGCTTTTATCAACAACAACATCGTCAACAAGAAAGAAAGGCAGTAAAAGGGGCGGAGCCTCACCTGGAGCCGAAGGGCCGCACGGCGCTGTACAGCGTGTAGGCATGGACGTACATGGCCACGCGGTCTGAAAGGTGCTGCAACAACAGGAAACAGCGTTAGCCCAGCATCATTAGCTTAGCATCACTCACACCGACGACGGTAACCAAGCAGAGACACACCTTCAGTGGGATGTCGTGTCCGTAGTTGGACCTGAAACTAGACGCTTCCTCCCTCGCAACCTCAGACAGGGACCGGGCATCAGCCAACAGGCCCGCCACCGCCTGGACAGAGAGACAGACAGGTCAGAGACAGAGTCGGACAGGTCAGAGACAGAGTCGGACAGGTCTGAGACAGGAGTGTGTGGTTACCATGCCGACGTGTCTGTCTATGTTGAAGATGCGTTTGTTGGAGCCCTGCTCGTACAGTTTGGACAGAACCAGCTTCTCCACCCCGAACACCACGCCATCTTGGCAACGGATCGCTATGGCTGTGCTACACACACACAGACACACACACACACACACACACACAAAATCAGCTAGAAGATCCACTAGATGGCAGCAGAACAGGGGAGGAGGAGATAAGGAGAGGGAGAGGAGAACAGGAGAGGAAGAGAGGTGGAGGAGAACAGCAGAGGGATAGGAGGAGAAGAAAGGAGGAGGAGGAAGGGGGGAGGAGAAGGAGGGGGGGGAGAACAGGAGAGGGGGGGAGGAGCACCGCATCATGTTGAGCCTCCTCTTACACCTGCACATGCAGGATTGGGTTACTATGGTTACGTGCACAAACTCTCCCTCACAATGGTCCTGGTAATTAAACGGTCTAGATGCAGACCTGGTCCTGATAGCAGACCTGGTCCCGGTAGCAGCCTCAGTCGGACTCATGTGTTTAAATTACAATATTTAACCATTTATGTCTCTTTATTATGTTCTGAAGAAAAATACTATAATATCTAAAGTTTATGGCAGAACCCCAATGTAATATCAGTCAAGCGATTGGCCACCTGCGTCATGTGACTGTCTCTCTCCTCAGGTTAACTTACCTGCTGTTCTCTACAGCCTTCATGGCGTACTCCACCTGGAACACCCGCCCATCCGGAGAGAAGGTGGAGGCCGACAGGTCGTACTGCAGGGGACAGACAGGCAGGGAGGCAGACAGACAGCAGCATGTCAGAGTGGTTTAAGATCCCATCTGAACTGATAAAGTACCAGGAAGCCATCTATTGATCCACACGCTGCTCCAGGCAGGAAGCCCGTCCAAACACAGTCACGTGCTCCGATGTCGTCATCAGCGTTTACATTAATTCATTTGCAGCTCAAAACACAAAACAACCGCAGTGACCGTCCAACCGGATCGTTCGCCCGAGTCCAGTGAAAGGTTAGATCTAAATACGGGACATATAGCGGGTGTAGTTAACGTGGCGTCTGGGCAGGTCCTCCAGCTCCAACGTTGATTTTTAGATTACTTCAGTCTGTTCGGAGGATCAAATTATGCCCGATTGAACCAAAACGCTTAACATGGTTCAGAGAAGGTGTCAGCGATCGTATTCATGGGACGAACCTCTGAAGACATGCAAGAAAAGATCAATATGGCTTTTTCTAAAGGGAGTCTGGCAGCTAACTTCCTGGAGCTAACCGTTGATAGACGCTGCTTATTTATTACTATTATTATTATTTTTATGCGACAACAATACCGTCGGGTGTTTTGTTATCTAGTCTTTAAATATGCACAGCAAACAGATTCAATTCACATTTAAAAGGCTTTACTTTCAATTTCGCTTCATCGTCAGCTAGCAGGCCTCGTCGTGAGTCAGCAGGCTAACACGCTAGCTAGCAGCTAGCTAGCGAGGTGCCGGTTATTGTTAACGGTTTCCGGTATGAATGCGGATTGTTTCCAGTAAACACGGTTTAAAATATGCCAGACTCAGTGAGACCGGAGTCCGGCAGAGAAGGACTCACCCCGGTCCCGATGGAGCTCATCTTCACTCAAAGTTTTGATTCCGTGAACAGCTTTCAGCTCGCGCTCCTGCTCCGCATCACACTGTCACACTCTAATGAGCTCACATGCGAGCTTCCGGCCAGCCCTCCACAATAAAAGCCTGAGTGACTATTCTGGAGAGAATTATTGTATTTCCCGTTGAGAAGTGCACAAATAATGACGTCAGATTAAAGCCAGGGTCTAGAAGGACAGAGCTACATGCTTCCTTCTCACACACAGCTGATTACAGACCTGAGGTCAGGTAGGTTAAGGTCCCGTGTTTATCATCACAACGGATTTGTGGGTAAATGACCACGTAAATGGGACCTCGATCAGAGAACTGGACTTCATTGTCACCGAGCTCCGTTGACAGTAAAAAGGAATGAAAGCTTGGAGGGTCAGACAAATACACTGATTTCCCCCCACGGTAAAAGTGGGCGAGTCCAAAGTAATGTTTTTAAAAGTGGGTGGGTCGAATGTAATGCATTTTTAAGTGGGTTGTCCGAAGTAATTATTTTTTTCTTTAAAGTGGGCGGATCCAAAGAAATGCTATTTTAAGTGGGCGGGACTTATCCCATCCTCATACAACAGGTCGACCATGTTGGGTCACATGTCTCCTTTATTCGGACATGTGTTTTCATTTGTATTTATATGACCACTGAGTCTAGTTCTATGACGGGAACCCTCACCATGAAGTTAACCCTCCAGCCAATCACAGTTGAGTGGTGCCCTGCCCCTCCAACCCTTCCACTCAATCACAGCTGAGTGGTGCCCTGCCCCTCCAACCCTTCCACCCAACCAGATGTCTCGTCCTCCCAGTAAAGCGGAGACACAGAAGTTGTAAGAAAGTGTCCGTAAGGTTTTATTCCGTCTGCTGGACCTCAGTGGACTACAGAGGACTGGACCTCAGTGGACTACAGAGGACTGGACTTTATTTCATCACATCGCCTCCGTCTCCGAAGCTTTGGTCACATCAGAGTGAAAAACATTCGTATACAGTGCACTTTAAAAAATAACCAAACACTTTTTACAAGAAATCAAACGGAGCGACTGATCGACGTTAAGGCAAACAGCCTGAAGCTCCATGGCAACAAACAGCTGATTGAGAGAAATAAACAAGCTACCATTAGTGATGATGATGATGAAGATTAGCGTTCATTAGTTAACTAATACAAACGTATACAAGGCTTTTTATTTAGTGACATTACACTTTAATAAGAACCAGAACCGACAGCTGGACCCAAAACGCCGTCACACAGCAGCAGCACAGGAAGTTGACCGACACAATAAAAGCCCCCCTCCCCCGGTCAGAATTAGGCAACAGAAGAAGAAGAAAAGAGGACAGCGAGACGTTGACGGCGGCTGAAGCAGCAAATAAAAACCCAACAGACGGACTGAACCATCTCAGCAGGGAAACGTCTCCATGGTTGAGTCCTCAGTCTCATTTGACTAAAATCTGATTCTACTCTTCAACAATCATGAAACAAGTTGGTTTTTACTGAAATTACCAAAGTAAAGTAACTCTGCAGCTGTTCCTCCCGGTTTTCTGGTGGATCCGATGCACCTTGGAAATCAATGGGGATTGAGCTGTTTGGTATGGATCTGATATCAGGAATGTGGCACTGTTTGGATCAAAATTTGTTAAACTACCGTTGGACTGGGACCAGTGGAACCGTTGGACTGGGACCAGTCTGGAGGAAACATTTTTGATAGATTTGTTGAATCTGAATATCGGTTTTCTGTTCTAATAATAAAGTTTTATATGAGTGTCACTCAGGAGAGAAAGACCACACTGATTCTGCTAGACCATTACAGGTGCTTCAGGACCAATACTGGACCAAAAGAACCAGTACAGGTGCTTCAGGTGTGACACTGGACCAAAAGAACCAGTACAGGTGCTGCTGGAGAGAGAGAGGGAGAGGATGAAGAGGAGGATGGAGGGGATGAAGAGGACGGTGTCTGGTTAGCGATGAAGATGACAGACTTCCGGTCTGGTTTCTCTTTGTCTCTGTGGTCCAGAGTTCTCAGTGTCGTTCATCTGCCCAGGCTCCGCCCACAGTGGGTGTCCAGTTGAGATGGGCGGGGCTGTATCAGAAGGGGCGTGTCCGGTTTGAGGTGGGCAGGGCTGCACAGTTAAGTGTTACCTTTCAGTACACCCAGACAGCTCTGCAGCAGCTGGAGGTTCCCCTGCAGGTGAAAGGGACGGGGTCAGAGAGACAGGAGTCCAGAGAGACAGGTGTCCAGAGAGACAGGAGTCCAGAGAGACGGTGTAGGGAGTGACAGGAGTCCAGAGAGACAGGAGTCCAGAGAGACAGGTGTACAGAGATCTCACTACAATGACTAAGAGGACATCCTGACTTACCTTGGCATGTTTGAGCTCCAGCTCTGCCAGCTCCACCAAGTTCTTCCTGAAAGCTGCCACTCGTCTCGTCTTGAAGTCTACGAGCTCTGCAAGACCAAAATCCAATGTAAGAAAACAACCCGCAGAAGTAAAAGTATCGAGATCAGGAGTAGAAGGAACAAGGATCAGGCGTAAAAGGAACAAGGATCAGGTTTAGAAGGAACCAAATGCGAGGCCTGTTTCACCTGCTATTGTCTGGAATCAAACTAACATCCTTGACATACAGTACGTGTGTTTGTAGCTGTTAAAGTAAAACTATTTTTTCACAGATTTAAAGTGGAATTGGCTGACCTTGCTTGGCGGACTCAGAGATCTTCTCAAACTTGTGGCAGCAGAGCTGCTGGCTGGTCTCAGCCTGCAGGACGTCTCGGTTTTTGGCTCGAGCTTTATCCAGAGCCTTGTTTGCGTTTTCATAGTCCACCAAAGCCCGGCTCCTCCGGTACAGCAAATCCTGCAGCCGGTCACATCACCATATTTAACATTCAGCTCTTTTTTAAACATTCATAATGGTTTTGAATGAGTGGGGTCACATGTTCCTTCGTTACCATGGACACACAGACTGGAGCTTACTTGGACTCAATCCCACATGCAAATACTCAGTAAGTAGCGTTTTCACGACACATTGTGACATCGTGACTTCCACACCCTGGCAAAATATCTACATACCGATACTATCAGGATTCTTTCTAGTATCAGGATACTTTCTGAGATACTTTCTAGTATCAGGATACTTTTCTAGTATCAGGATACTTTTCTAGTACCAGGATACTTTTAACAGGATACTTCTCTAGCACGAGGGAATGTTGTAGTACCAAGCTACTTTTCTAATAACAGGGAACTTCCTAGTATCAGTCTACGATGCAACACTACAGGAAGGCAATTATTATTTGATTTAATTAACCACTATCAATAAAAACAGTTGAATATGAAAATATTATACAAGTTTATAGAAATCAACTAATTCAATGGTGTAAAAAATAAATATTCTGTGTCACAGCCTTGTTTATTGCATCGTTCTCCAGTCGCTGGCTCATAGTACCCTTCAGGTTTTTGGTGCCTACGTTTGCATGTGGTCCGAGCAAGTTGGGATCAAGTCTGACACAAATCTACCCAGCATGCATTGTGGTGGTTTTGGTCTCACACCTTTGCAGCCTGCGACTCTCTCAGATAATATTTCAGCAGGTCAGCCAGCTTAAGGTCTTCATCTGCTGCAACCCGAGCTTCAATTTTCTGTGGAGCAACAACAGGAAGTTCACAAGTCAGATACATGCAAAACAATGCCCCACATGGCCAAAAGTATGTGGACAGCCCTGTTCACATAGGGTATAGATCATGTGATCCGACAACGAACACACCCTCGTTTTCTCAAACAACTCCGACACTTTCAGGAAGAACCTGGAAAAGAAGAAACAGAAACCGGTCACCAGGAGGACGTGAAAATAAAGATGAAAATAAAGATAAATAAATAAAGCAGAGGAATCACTTCCAACACGTTTGTTCGTACTTGCACAGGTCCGTGGAGTCCTGCGTTCCTAATGTGTAGAGAGACGAGGAGATTCTGTTGATGTCGTCTGCAGCATCTGAACACAAATCCCTCACTTTTAGTACCCTAATGCACCTGGACATTGTCAGAGAAACAGCCACGTCTTCCTGCTATAAAACAAGCTGATTCTTACTTTTGTGCGAGCGGATCATTCTGTCAGATTTGGCCGAAGCGTCTTTCACTCTGTTGTGATATTCTAACAGAAACGTCTTCTCATGCTCAAAGAAGTCGTCCACATCCTGAAACACAGACAAACCGTAAACACCATGAAACCACAAGAGCGGGTAGAAGCTCTGAACTCCCAAGTGTCACCTTGACTCCGGCCACCAGGACGCCGTCAGCTGACTTCACCACATTCTTAAAGAAATCCTCCAGCTTCTCCTTCTTGTTCTTCCCTCGGACACTCAACTGTCAGAGAGGAGAGGTCAGAGGTCAGAAAGCAGCATTGACACACAACACATTTATTCCTGCAGCTTCTGTTGGTATTGATCATTCTCTTGTGGAGTACCACAAGGATCAACCTTGGGTCGTCAGTTATTGTCCTTTTGTTTCACATGTCATTTATGACATCATCCCATTCATGATTTCTATGATGTTTTTGTCCGAGGGTGTCTCATGTGTCCGAGGGTGTCTGAGTGTGTTCGAAGTTTTCTTGAGTCTTGAGGGTGTATTGAGGATCTTTGAGGGTGTCTGGAGCATGTCTGAGGGTGTCTCTAGGTGTCTTGAGGTATCTGAGGGTGTCTGAAGGTGGAAACAGTGACTCACGTCCTGGTTGTATTCCAGAAAGACATGGAAGTTGAGATCTTTCCTGAGGACAGGATGAGCAGCCACACGACACAGGAAGACCTCATGCATAGCGACGGTCTTCTTGAAGATGGCTAGGTACTCTCTGAAAACACACAGCAGCTTCAGACATTGTTTTACAAGGTCCCTGCCGTAGATCGGTAGGTCTACAGGTCGGTAGGTAGATCGGTAGGTCTACAGGTTGATCGGTAGGTCTACAGGTCAGTCGGTAGATCAGTAGGTCTACAGGTCAGTAGGTAGATCGGTAGGTCTACAGGTCAGCAGGTAGATCGGTAGGTCTACAGGTCAGCAGGTAGATCGGTAGGTCTACAGGTTGATTGGTAGGTATACAGGTCAGTCAGTAGGTCAGTCGGTAGATTGGTAGGTCTACAAGTCTGTAGTTAAATCGTTACGTCTACAGGTCTGAAGGTAAATCGGTAGGCATACAGGTCTGTAGGTAGGTCAGTAGGTCTACAGGTCAGTAGGTAGATCGGTAGGTCTACAGGTCTGTAGGGACTCACGCCTCCAGCTCCTGCTTCATCTTGGTGAACTCCTCCTTGGTCATGGATCCTTCTCCCTCCCCCAGCTTCTGGAGCTTCTCTCTGGAGGCATCGAAGTCTGGTCTGGGGGGGGCAGGGGGGATCTACACACCAACAACAATCAGACTGGGGAACACTGGCTCTAAATTTAATACTGATTCTGGTGTATGTGACCCCCTAGACCTGGGATGTGGATTGTTATGAGACTAGAAGGGGACACAGGGCCCAGCTGACGAACAGACTGGCGGCAGTAAACCTGAATCTGACCTAGACAACGTTGTGTGTATTGATCTTGTGGAGCAGTAACCTTCTAACAGTTCTGTTTGGAACCGAACGTAGAACGTGAGAGTGGAAGTGCGTCTCTTACGATGTAGCCGGCATACTCTTCGTTCTCCACGAACGAGTCGTGCAGCCAGATGAACTCCTCATGCTGCCGGACCACCGAAAACTCGTTCTGCTTGAAGTTAGGGAGTGTGCTCTGTGGAGACAGGAAGTCCATCATCTGATCAGAAGTATTGTAGAGAAGCTTTAATCAATCATCACCTCGTTACCTTTTACCTAAAGAAATACCATCATTTACTCACTTTATTAGAGGAAATTAAAAATAAATACATATTAATTAGATGTGACATATCTCAGATTCCTGATTATATATACATGCATACATACATACATACATACATACATACACAAACACACAATATCCATCTATCTACACACACACACACACACGCCCACCCATCCATCCATCCATCCATCCACCCATAGGTCTTTGTGGTCCTCACAAAGACCTGTCTCACCTTGGTGTGGACGGTGAACTTGACCTTGTCTCTCTCACTCAGAGCGTCGGAGATGTCCACCTGCAGCGTGGCATCTGTCTGCAGGTCCACGTTGACCGCCCGGGGCTGCAGAGGAGGACCACATATCCCATCATGCACTGCTCAACATCAAAACAACAGTATTTATCACACACACGTCTCAATTTTCCACATTTGCCTTAAACGGAACCGAAGCGAATCATCCAATCAACATCAGAGACGGAGAGTCATGTGACAGCCTGAAATGGAGCCTGTTAGCACAGTAAGCCCGCGGCTAACGGCCTGTAGCCGGGTCACGGTTTGTTTGGACTCCGGCCGGTTGAACCGGTGGAGCGCGTTAGCATGAAGCTAAGTTAGCCACCAGAGCTTACTGCGCTAGTAAAACGTAGCCAAGGCAACGTCGCTTCGTTAGCTGACAGACGAACAGGTGACAGACAAGGTGACAGACAGGTGACAGACAGACGACAGACAGGTAACTCACTCCCCGGTCCTCGTCGGAGAGGAAATCGGGTCCGTCGTCCAGCCCTTCCTGCTGCGGAGACAGAGAGCACAGACCGCCGTTAGTTCACCGACGGTTCACCGACCGTCACTCAACAACAGTTCAACCCGCTGAGCTCCGGGGAAGCCGCCCCGTTTCCGGACTCCGGTCCCGGGCCCACCGGGCTCCGGTACCGGGCTGATGTAAAAGCGAAAGAAGAGGCAGAGCAGAGAAAAGACATAAACCTACCATCATGGCTGCGAACGGGTGGAGACAGGAAGTGGAATGACGTCACGACGGCCCGGCAGACGTCATGGATCGAATTCAAAGCTTTTTTTATTCACATTTTTTATTTAAATCGAAATTGGAGAACGTTGTACAGCACAACATATATACATAATTTTCTTGTTTTTTTAATAATAATAAAAAAATACATTAATTATAAATAATACAAATAATTATTATTATATAAAACTACCTACCTGTATATATCATTATACTTTTTTAAATGTTATTTTACTACTGTTTTATTATATTTTGTTTCATACTTTGTGGCATGTTATGAACCGTGTTTACCGTGATGGTAAATCTGTAGACTTCCTGTTGTCATGTGACTCCTCATCTCCATAAACACATGACTGGTTATGTGTCTCCGCTCACCTGAGCGCTGTTGCACACAAGCAGAGACCAGTCAGTATTAATACTCACGTTATGACTGATGAACAGTATTAATACACACGTTATGACTGATGAACAGTATTAATATGCACGTTATGACTGATGAACAGTATTAATACACACGTTATGACTGATGAACAGTATTAATATGCACGTTATGACTGATGAACAGTATTAATACACGCGTTATGACTGATGAACAGTATTACTACACACATTATAACTGATTAATAGTATTAATACACACGTTATTTCTGATGAACAGTAAAAATACACACGCTATAACCGATGAACAGTATTAATCCACACGTTATTACTGACAAATAATATTAATACATCTGTTATGACTGATAAACATGTATTAATATAATACTGATATAATAATGTATTATTACATCATGTAGCTGGACGAGCTTCTAGCAGCAATATGAGACCGAACCGAACTGTGATCGGTCTGGTTGGAATGTGGTCTCCTTGCAGCTGGTCTCTGGTCCCTGCAGCTGGTCTCTGGTGGATCCCATCGCTGTCTCCTTGTGTGGATGTGACGACGGACTCAGAAACATGTCGCTCTATAAATAGAAGCAGCAGCAGGATCAGGTTCTCCAGCTGAGTCACTGGTACTCCATGTTTGCACTTCAGGGAACCGAGACCTGGACCTGGTCTCTGCGTCCCACTGGGTTCTGTAGGTCTTCTAATATTATCATAGTTTGTTTGTTGAATTGCCTGTAGAACGTCTACGCACAGAACAAACACTAGTAGAACATCTACACACACAGAACAAACACTAGTAAAAGGTCTACAAACACAACAATGGGATTCTATTTTGTAATGGTTCTACTAGAGTTCTACTGGTCATATTAGGTGTAATAGTGGTTCTAATGGGGAAGAGTAAAGATTGCAATGCTACCAGGTTGAATTGGGGTTCTACTGAGGTTAATGGTTTTACTGAAGTTTAAGTGGTTCTAATGGGGTTCTGCTGAGATTATAGCAGTTCTAATGGAGTTCTTCTGTGGTTACAGTGTTTCTAATCGAGCTCCTATCACACCTGTTCTACTCACCCACAGTAGATCCACCAAGGTTCTCCTGGGGTCAGACTGGTGTAAAAGATGATCTGCTGAAGTCATATGGGTGGTTCTACGTGAACATGGTTATGTGCTTCTACAGTGTTCATAAGGTGTTCACTCAGAGGTGCTCTGTGAATGGCTGAAGAAGAGACGAGGCGGGAGGAGTCAGATCTGCCACAGGCTTTTATTGCAAAGTGGCTTCATGTGATCTCAGAAACAACGTTCCACTTTAAGGCTCCAGATGTTGTTGTGTTGTTGTTGTTGTTGTGGTTGTTGGGATCGTCTCTCACTGCTGGGGTCCAATCTGCTTCCTGTAGTGTTTCTTTACAAAATAAAAGTGCACTCTAACTACATGGTGTGACGGTTACATTCAGAATGAAAGTAAGGCGACGACCAGACAGCTAGAACGGCGGCGGCGGCGAGTCGAACAGGAAGTAAACAGACGTGAGCGCGGCGGCGTGAACCTTAGTGTTGGAACAGAAAGTGCTGAGTAATCAAATCTTCTCCTCTGATGCATAGTAACAATGAGTGTGCCGGTGGCAACTTACTGCAGAGAAACAACACTTCACAATAATAAATAAAGTCATATGTAACAAGCGTCATGACCCGTGTGCTGCAGGAGGCGGAGCTTCGCAGGAGGCGGGGCTTCACAGCGCTAAGCTCCGCCCCCCACACACGTGTGGCTGCTTCCTTGACATCGACTTTTTGGCAAAACTCCGGCTGAGCGAGAGACAAGCGTCCTGGTTTGGTGTCGGTTCTGGTTTCCTGCCGGGTGAACAGAAGTCATGTGGCAACAAACAGGGAGGGGGAGGGGTTGCATATCATTATGTTAATGAGATCTCATTATGTTAATGAGATCTCCTTGAAGAAAAGAACAAAAAGAGAACAAAGAGACCTAAAGACGCGGACTCCTTCAGGACGTGAGGCGGACGGAGCCAGCTGAGGGAAGCGGCGGCGTTCAGGTGGCTCAGGTGCTCCGGTCCTGATGGCACGGCGGTTGGCTTGGCTCCGCTCCGCTCGCCGCCGTGACATCACAGCGGCTTGCCCTCCAGGGACACCACCACGTTGCCGCCCAGCTTCTCAGCCAGCGTCGCGCGGTCCTGGATGTCGTCCAGCCCGTTCACCTGCCACTCGTGTTTGATACCTGAGGAGACACACGGAGGACAGAGGTCACGGAGGGCACCAAACAGCTCCACCCGTCACAGCTTCCACCAATCACAGCTGGTCAGAGGTCAGGTGACGACTCACCGGTGAACTTCTTCTTGATGGCGTCCTTGGAGCTGGCGTAGATCATCTTGCTCTTCAGCGGAGCGTCTTCTGGCGCCCTGAAAGACACGCCCACTTATTAATCATCACTACTGATCACCATTATTCATCAATCGACCGATCAACATTTATTAATAATGTGTATCAATAAACACAGAACCTGTTGAAATGAAGAGAGAGAGAGGTACAGCCAGAGAGGGAGAGAGAACCAGGACTCTGTCCTCTCTCTGGAGGACCCTGATAGTCCTGGACCAGGACCCTGAAGTTAAAGCTGATCTGGAATCAACTGAATCATGACCTGGTCCTTAAAACGCGCCACCAGAGCATCAATGAGGCGTCGCCACAGAAGACCAGAGAGAGACCAGAACAGTGGACCCATGTGAGTCCTCTAATTAAAGGCCATACTCTTCATCATGAGACAGAGTCCAAACCAGCTCCGGGTCCTTCTGGACAGGCGTGATGTCTCCTTCAAAATAAAATGCTCTTTTCACTTAAAACTCAATTACATATCAGAAAATAAAACAGAGACACAGAACCAGGACCAGAACCAGAGACAATGGACAAACCTGACATAGTCACAAGAAGAAAAGGTCTACAGGCCTAACCAAGAGGTCCTGGTTTTAGGGTCTGAGAGGTCTCGTGACGTAGTGACAGACACGTCCCAGACCAGTGACAGACCCAGACCAGATGGTCCCTAATCAGAACCGTACCAGAAGATGAAGACCAGGTCCTCCTTCTTGGACTCCTTGGTCTCGTAGGTGGCATCGTAGAGGCCGTATCGGCAATCGTTGGGGGGGAGGAGCTTAACGAAGCAGCCGTAGGGGTCCTCCACGGTCTCGCCGATGTCCCCCACCAGGATCTGCTTGCCCTCCTCCACGATGATCTTCTTCCTGTCCTCGCTGAGACAGAACAGGACCGCCTTCTTCCTCTTCTTCACCTCGTCCTGGCTTGAAGACTTCCTCACCTTCATATCGTTGAACACTCTGATGACCTCATCGTTCACTGTCACGCCCGACGCCTGTGCACACACACACACACACACACACACACACACACAGGATTGGTTCAACGAGACATGTGACATCATCACCAGGTCATGATTGATGGAAAATCAATATGAACAAACTATTGATTGATCCGGATCAATGAATGAATGGATTCATTGATTGATCAGATCAATGAATGAATGGATTCTCATTGATTTGTACAAAATGCCTTCAAAATAAAACTTCAATACTTAGTTTATCCATAAAGTTAACGTTGGAAACCTCCTTATATTGAACTAGTCCATTTATTGATTATTGAAGAAGTTACTGGTTAGTTCGTCGGGTACTGGTTAATTAGTGGTTATTTAGGTACTGGTATGTTAGTAAGCTACTGGTTAGTAAGATACTGGTTTGTTAGTTAGTCAGGTACTGGTTAGTACGTTACTGGTTGGTAAGATACTGGCTAGTAAGTTACTGGTTATTTAGTTGGCTAATGGTTGTTATTGGTTAGTAAGTTACTGGTTAGTTACTTGTGCTTCACCAGCAGGCCTCAGACAGACAGGCAGGCAGGCAGACAGACAGCAGTGACTCTGCAGTCTGTCTGTCTGACTGACTCAGCGAACTCACTCTAACCCGGACTGAATCCATCCTTCTGAACCGGGTTAGTTTGGTCCAGTGGGTTCTGCTGGTCTGGTTTAGTCCGAGTTCCGCTGGTCTGGCTTCGTCCGGGTTTAGTCCGGGTCCCGGTCCCGGGGTATCCCGGCTGGGTGCGGACCGGTCTGCCCACCAGGACACCGCGGGAATAAGATGGCCGCCCCGGGCTACACGGCCTGGGGGGAGGCCTGGCCCGGCCCGGCCCGGCTCAGAACCCGGACCGGTGCACGCATGAACCCAGAACTACGGCCGTTACCGTCCGAGGACGGAAGCCGTTACTAGGAGACGTGTGTGACGTAAACACCGAATAACGGTCGCAGACTAACAGCTAGCTCACGGAGGGGCGGCCATGCTAGCTAACATCACGCTACGCGGAGCCACATAACGGTCCACCCGAGACGCGCAGGATCCGGACTACACAAGTCCCCGGCGCTCTAGACCGCATCAGACCCGGGGCACGGTCCCGGGAGCCTCTTACCATGTTATATCGGAGTTCGTCCGCGCTGCTTCGCCGTCAGATGGGGATTTCTCCGGGGTGAAAGGTAGCGGGGAATGTGGCCGTCCGACCGGAGGAGGAGGAGGAGGGGGGGTGGGGGTGAGGGAGGGGGTGAGGAGGAAGGGAGGTCGGGGGGGAGAGGGGCGGGGCCAGACGGGTATCAGTCCTGCTACACTCACTACACTACCATCAATACTACTTTTGTTAATATTATATTATTATATAACAACTTCTACTACCACTAATAATACTAGTGATACCGAGTAGTGTGTGTGTGTGTGTGTGAACAGACCATCAGACAGCAGCTGGTTATAAAAGTTCATTTATTTGTACATAACAACAAACAGGAAGCTTCTATCATCATAAATAAGCCGACGCACAACTAAATAAATATGCAGCGGCTCCAGTGTAGTGTCACACACACACACACACACACACACACACACACACACACACACACACACACACACACACACACACACACACACACACACACACACACACACACACACACACACACACACACACACACACACACACACACACACACACACACACACACACACACACGACTGAGCTGCAGCAGTCACTAACACCACAGAAGAAGAACACATCAAACAAAAACGGCCTAAAGCAGGAAAACGTTGCAGTCAAAAATACAAAAACTACAAATCCCAGAGGCTCTGGTTGTTGAAAGGAACAGTCTCACTTTTATTTTCTCTTTCTGAGACTTTGAAACTGACCTCACATCTGGTGTTACAGTCTGTATGCTAAGCTAAGCTACGCTACACTACCTGACCTGTCCCTTTAAGGCTCAGCGGGACATTTAGAAATGACAACACATGAAAGTCACATGTCAACCCCTGAAGCCATGTTTCCATGGTGATGGTGTAAAACATCTTATTCAAATCTAATGTTTCGTCCCTGAGTGAAAACAAATGGCCTGATGGGTGTTTTTCCTGTGTGTAGCGTGGACTCTACTGTCTGTCTCCACTGTGTCTCTATTGTCTCTACGGTGTCTCTATTGTCTCTGCTGTGTCTCTATCGTCTCTGCTGTGTCTCTATTGTCTACTGTCTCTGCCATTTCTCTACTGTGTCTCTATTGTTTCTCTGTCTATACTGTCTCTAATGTGTCTCAACTGTCTGTCTCTGCTGTCTCTAATGTGTCACTACTGTCCTACAGGATGTCTGCTACAGGTCCACCGTCTGTCCAGCAAGGACAGGAAGCAAACGTCCCTGAGGGTCAGCAGGTCAACTTGTCTACACTTTGTGACTTTTGACCCTTGCAGTCAGCTGGTCACTAGGGGTCAAAAGTCACAAAGGACCAGGCCCATCAGGAGGGACCACGCCTTGTCCCTGGACCAATGAAAGTGGACGGCGGTGAGTTCAGAGGGGTGCGATTGGTTCAGTGTCGGGAGCGCTTGCTGAGCGGAGCCATGCTGCGCTCCGATAGGCCGAGCCTGCTGGGCTCCGATAGGCCAAGCCTGCTCAGCTCCGAGTGGAAGAACTGCTGCAGCCGATGTCCCGCCTTCGCCTCGTTAGTGTGACGGGGGTTATACTGGAGACAGTTGGAGAACATCAGGTCCACGTCAGAGACATACTCACCTGGAGGGGGGGCAGGGAGAGAGAGACGGGGGGAGAGAGAGAGACAGTATTAAATTCCACTTGAGATGGTAGAAACATATTATCCAATCAGCTGTTGGGATGTTCTAGAAGATAAAGATCTTAACTTCTGACCACTTTCAAGCTTTTGTCAATCAAACTCCTGAACATGTTTCACATTGACAAAGTGTCCGTTTCTATGACAACGGGATCTCTAACATGAATGATGGACTAGCATCGGCTCAATGCTTTTATAATTCCGATTATATTAACAGGATAGACATCCGTCAACATTCAGTGTCCCCCAGCTGACCGAGCCACCGATGTCATAACAAGCCCCACCCACATCTGTGAATGTGTGTCTCACCTGCTGTCTGATATTCACAGTTGTTGACTTTCTCTCTGATGGTGCTGAGAGCGATTGGCTTCTTGATGATGTCGTAGTAGTCAGGGACCTACAGACAGGTAAGTTACAGACAGGTAAGCTACAGACATATTTGAATGACGGACCAATCAACTCCTGAACTCTACCCGTGTACCCAGGTCTGTACCCAAGTCTGTACACAGGTGTACTGTGTAGTGTACCTGAGTCCTGGAGACCAGCTTCATGAAAGGCCAGCTGTCTTGGTGTCTGACGAGCTCCACAGTCAGCTGCTCGCAGGCCGACAACTCGTGGACGCCTTGGTTCCTGCCGGAGGAGCGTCGGCTGGAGGAGGATGAGGATGATGGGGGGAGGACCGGTCTGGAGGGTCTAGGAGAGGGAGCTGGGTCTGGGGGAGCCGGGCCTGTTGGTGGTCTCTTGCGGGACTCGGTCGGACCAGGTGAGGTTTTGGTGTTGCTACTTGGTGCCAGGATCTCCTGGCTCAGTCGGGCACTGACTCGGCTCCCAGTGCGGGCCAGAGCTTTACTTGCAGACCCGCTCCCCTTCAGTGTGGGGGGTGTGGCCTTCTTACCTGAGGACCTGTGATTGGACAAAATCTCAGTTAAAGCTACAGTAAACTGGGACCAGGACTACAGTAAACTGGGACCAGGAATACAACAGATACTGACTTAGAGGCTGATGAGTTTTTTCCTGCTGAGGCGGTGCTGCTCTTGGCCATGGCCTGTTGACCTTTGGGTGTGGCCTGTTGACCTTTGGGTGTGGACTGTTGACTCTTGCCTTTAGGGGGCGGGGCCGGGTTTTTCTTGGTGCTGCAGATTCAGAGATAAGAGAAGCTGCTGTTTGAGACGGATCACAGTCCAGCAGGACGAGGTTGAAATATTTCCACACTTACCTCACTACTTCTTCTTCCTCCTCCATCTCTGACTCCTCCTCTTCCGACTCTTCCTCCTCCTCCTCTGACTCCTCTTCTTCCTCATCCGATTCCTCCTCCTCCTCCTCTCCTTGTTCTTCATCCTCTTCCTCATCAATAGAAGAGCGCTGACGGGAAGGGAGGCGGGTGGATCTCTGTTTGGGTCGACAGTCTGGACAGAACCAGTCCCCTTCTGGAACCGACTGAGACAGATGTGACACATGTGTTTAATGTTAATGTTTTAAGTAGCTCACATTAGTCCAGAGACCAGACCAGACTATGTGGAGAAACCAGAGACTGTCTGTGGTCCCCCAGAGGTCTACAATAGTAGCTCACATTAGTCCAGAGACCAGGATAGAGGAAACCTGGTTTGAGTCTATGGAGGGAAGCACCGCCTCCTCTCCGGTGCATCTAGCTACAGTGGGTGTGGTCAGTGTACCTTGAGGTGGGGCCTGAGACAGTGGGTGTGGTCAGTGTACCTTGAGGCGGGGCCTGAGACAGTGGGTGTGGTGTCCTCGGTCACAGCCATCACACAGCAGCATGTTGTCAGCGTCTCCTTTGCGTCTGCAGATGCGACAGCGAGCGTTGAGGATGGAGCGAGACCAGAGGACGCTTCGCTCCAAACTGGAAAGGTGGACAAACACCTAGACACAAACAGCAGCATGTTAATGTGATGTCAGTGAACATGTCATGGTACATAATGTTATCAGGTTTACTGGTCCAGGACTGAAGGAGAACCGGACCGATATGAGGAGGGTCACTGACCTGAGACAGACTGGAACAGGACTGCAGAGACTCCCTCCATCTTTCCAGCACCGTCTTACTGACTCGACCCCCTTCACTGCCATCTGACACACACCAGAGAGAATAAAGTGATGATAGAATTTGTACAGTTTCTGCATGCCGTTAATCACCAGTGAGAATTGACTGTCATTAAAACAGGAAGTCCTACCATCACTGGCCTGGTCCTCGTCTTTCTTCTTGTTCTTCTTTGTCTTCTGGTCTTTCTTGGAGTCCTCATCTCCTGTGGAACCAGAGACATGTAGATATTGAGAGTTCAGTCACATCTGATGTAGAGGTGGTTAAAGGACACATTCTATGATGCATTAAAGTCTATAATCGATTAGAATTTTATATTTAAATTGGGCAATCTACACATTTTATAAAAGTATTGTAGAGATTTGAGGGAAGAATTCTCATTATATTTCAATCCAAAATAGAGATGTTTGATCTTTCTGAGGTTCCACCACTGTACAGTTGGTGGTTCCACCGGTGAACAGTTTTGGGGATCCACCGGTGAACAGTTGGGGGATCCACCGGTGAACAGTTGGGGGATCCACCGGTGAACAGTTTGGGGATCCACCGGTGAACAGTTTGGGGATCCACCGGTGAACAGTTGGGGGATCCACTGGTGAACAGTTTTGGGGATCCACCGGTGAACAGTTTTAGGGATCCACCGGTGAACAGTTGGGGGATCCACCAGTGAACAGTTGGGGGATCCACCGGTGAACAGTCGGGGGATCCACCGGTGCTCCCAGTCGCCTGTGTATTATGGTCTGTTGATGCTCAGATCCAGTCAACCGACTCACCCAGTGGAGCTTTGAGGAAGCGTCTCTCGATGCCTTGCTCAATGTGAGCAAGGGCCTGAGCCAGGACTCGTACGGCGCTGCTGACCACCTGAGGCGTCCCGCTGCCGCTGCACGACGCCCCGCCGTCAGACTTCAGCTCCTGCAGCCTGAGACACACAGAGACACAAGCGTTTTTAATGGAGCATGTTGATATAAAGGGCAAGTGTAAGGATGTGATTGACTTTGACAAGGACCAGACTGTGATGCTAGACCACCGGGTCAGAGCATCTCCAGAACTGCAGCTCTTGTAGGGCATTCCCAGTCTACAGGGGTCAGGACCTGTCAAAAGTGGTCCAAGGAAGGAAGACCGGTAAACCAGTGACAAGGCTCATTGATGTATGTGGGGAGAGAAGGCTGGCCCGTGTGGTCCGATCCAACAGACGAGCTACTGGAGCTCAAACTGCTGAAGAAGTTCATGCTGGTTCTGATAGAAAGGTGTCAAAACACTGGCAGACCAGTCAGGGTGCCCATGCAGACCCCTGCAGACCCACGCTGAACGTGGAGGTGGTGACAGGGAAGTTCAGAGGAGACGCTCCCAGTGTGGGATGAAGGTAACACAGCTAATGTCATTACATTATAATATGACATGGATATGAGACGAGACGAGGTCCGTTTGTGTACCTGTCTCTGGCTCTCAGGTGTGGAGGGGAGTCCACGTCCATGGCTTCCACTTGTCCGTTCATCCCGCCGTTCTCTCTGCCGTCAGAACACAGCAGCTCGTAGTTTCCTGCTTCCAGCGCTGAGCGCCACACCTGTCGGCCCATCACCTGGGACCAGACAGAGAGACAGACAGGTGTGTATGATGCTACCTGCGGTGTCTGGTGGACCAGACCTCTATGGACCAGGTGTGTGTGTACCTTCAGGGTTCCCAGGGTACCCTGGTGAATTCGGTCCTCGATGTCCAGCAGGAGGTCTCTCAGTCTCCCCTCCATCAGAGTCTCGGCTGCAGCAGTGCATTCTGGGACAGATTTGGACTCTGGATCATCTGGACAAACAGGACAGGTGAGTGTTTACCTGTGCGTATTGCCTGTGTGTACTTACCTGCGTGTATTAACCTGTGTGTATTACCTGCTTGTAATTACCTGTGTAATGGTATTTGCTCCTGTCACAGTTCTGCAGGAGGTGTGTCAGTCTTTCTCTCTCCAGCAGTAGCGCCTCCTTCAGGCCACTCTCTCTGTGACCTCGGGGGTTCAAAGCCTCGATCAGCTGATCCACCTCCTCCACTGAGGAGTAGAAGGACCATTGGTTGGCACGTTTGACTGATGGCCCACAGGTTTGGAGGGGGGCGGGATTTGAGCCAGCACTGTCGGAGAGGAAGGTTTCATAGTCGTTAGAAACGTCTCTGAACACCTGACATCGCCGATTTGAGGGTACCACGATAAAACCCACCTTCCCTCGGTGTGCTCCTCCTTGACCACCTCCTCATCTTCCATCTTGGTTGTAGCGTCCTGGGCAGGTTTTGGGCGTGGACACAGCATGTCCTCCGTGAGGCCGAAGCCGTCCTCTTCTACAAACAGGGTGGAGGCTGAGGGGAGGAGCCAGTATCGGCGGTAGAGTCGGTCTCGGCCCAGAGGCTGCAGGCAGGTGCAGGCCACCGCATTCTGGATCCGCTGCTGCAGCTCTCGAACCTGTGAGCCAAGTGTTAATGAAATGAATGCATTATATCTTATCGTCCCTACCTAGCTTGCTAGTTACCTACCTGGCTACCTACCTACCTACCTAGTTACCTACCTACTAGGGGTGGGACGATATGCTTTGGTCACGATTCGATTATATCACGATACTAAGGTGCCGATTCGATTTATATCACGATTCTCGATAATTGCGATTCTACAAGTATTGCGATTCGATATAATTGATAATAGAGATTTAATTTTCTTTCCTAAAAAACAAACAACTTAAATCATACACTTCTGGGACAATAAACCATGAATGGCGTTCAAACAATGCACATCAGTCTGTGTCAGTCAGTCTGGAAGCTGACATTTATTTCAACTGAGACAAATAGAAGAACATAACATGTACAATAGGTGTACAGCCATGAAATGCCATGAACAGAAATGTCCACATAGCACAAGTGTGGTCCTTTAATGAGCCTAGTTACTAGGGGTGGGAATCTTCTACCATCTCACGATTCGATTCGATTCCGATTTTTGGGGCTACGATTCGATTTAAAAACGATTTTCGATTCAAATCGATTTTCGATTCAAAACTATTTGATTCATAATGATTTCTGCTTCAATCTATAGGTGTGCAAAGGATCCTCATGATCTACTCCAGTCTGCTTTGCGAGAGAATGACAAATGGAGACATTAAACTGTCTGTTTCACATTTAATACGTTTTAAACATGTATCTCTGCTCAGATGGATTTATTACAACTGTTAAGTAACAAAAATAAGAAATGCCTCTTTATAAAAAAAAAGAAACAGTGCAGTTAAAGATGCTGCCTTTTTAAATTCGAAGGAAAGTGCCTTTTCCAAAAACAGTGTGTGGACCTGCACAACTGCTACTCTAAGTAGCTAGTTATAAAATAAGTTGGGACAAAAATAAAGTGCCTCTGTATAATATATATAATAATTTCTTTTTACATGGAACACAACTGTTGTACAAATGAAAAACATAAATATTTCTCAGTAGCTTTAAGAAAAACAAGTTATGAAAATAAAAGTGCTTTTTTTGTGAAAAATAGTAGCCATAAGTTAGCTGCCTCTGCATTTTTGTCAAAACCCGGTTCCCATTGGACTCGTTGGGAAACTGTTGGCGTGGGAGCTGTGGGCCTTTGCTGCCCGAGAAAGTCTTATCGTGGGAGGACGAGTGGAGGAGCTGCCGTTGCCAGGGTCTGGGTCTGAGGAGGAGCAGCCGCAGCGAGTCGGGCGGGTTCGATAAAAGCCGGAGGAGCCACCGCAGCGGTACGGGCGGAGTTCGGCTTCGGCTGGAGGAACGGCTGCAGCGATTCGGGCGGCGGACTTCGGCTACGGCTGTGGAGGCGTAGGCAGCGATTCGGCTGGAGACCGCAGCAGCGGCGAGGGAGCGGATCACGCTCGGATCAGCTGATCACCGAACTAACTACAAACTATGAAGCTTATGTCAAGCTCGGTCTTTCCAGGCATTCGGTAAAAAACAAAATGAGTCCAAATCTTTGCCTTCAACGAGGACGGGGCCGGTTGAATCTCTCTTTCCTCCTCCATTAGTGTAGTTTTCTCCTTGTTTTGGTGGTTTCCGCGCATGCATGTGTTCAGAACAGGCTGCGTGGTGATGTCATGACGCCCCGACTCCCGCGTCGTTTCAAAATAAAAGTCGACAGCCAGCGGATTTTTATTATTATATATATTTTTTTAAAAATCGATTTTGGGACATTTTAAATCGATTCTGAATCGGAGTAAATGAGAATCGCGATTCTTATGAGAATCGATTTTTTTGCACACCCCTACTACCTACCTAGTTATCTAATTAATTAAAAATTACAATTAAAAATTAATTAATTAATTAAAGTAATTAACGGCCAATGGCGGTCCAACCAAATGCGTGGGACTTTTTGTTGGCCGGGCAGTGTATCTAAAAGTATCAAATATATAAGATATCGATTTATTACAGTACGATCCAGTAAATAATGGTCCTGACCTTCTCCTGCTCCTCTGCAGTCAGGCTGCTGGGGGGGCAGGACGGGGCTTTGGGGTCAGAGGTCATCTGTTTCTCTTTCTGGTCGGCTTTAGCTGGAGCAGAAAGGAAACACCCAAATCAGGATTCATGACTCAGGATATATGACTCAGCAGAGAAGTTGAGGTTTAATGTGTCTTTTTACCCTTCATCGTCTTCTTGTTGTTGAATGAAGAGTGTTGCTCTTCATCTTCCTCAATGTCTTTTTCTACTGGAGTCTCACTGCAGACAGAAACATAATGAATTTAATAAATTAACACACGACTGAGATTAATCTCCATAAACAAAGTGTACCACCATGTGTGATACAAAATTAAGAGTGTCTAAAAAAACTGTTGAGTCGTACCTGTTTGTTTCAAAACCTCCCTTCACCTCCTGCTCCCTCAGTCTTGCCTCCTTCTCCTTCATCCTCTCCTCCTGCTCCCTCAACTTCTCCTCTTTACGGAGACGAACCCTAAAGACGAGGAGAAGAGGAGGAGGATTTAAAACCACTTCACATTCATTTCATTCTCCCCCTTCTCTTTGTGTCCACAAGAGGGTGTAGACGGTACATAGAGGGTGGAGAAAGTGTGTGCACCTGTGTGCAGCCTCCTCTCGGTCTCGACGATGTTGTTCAGCTCTGATCTCTCTCAGTTCCTGTCTGGCAGCTCTCTGCTCCTCCAGACAGTCTTCAACCAGATCTCTGCTGGACGCCAACGTCAGCAGCTTCCCTGCTAGAGCCTGGAGGACCCTCAGCTTCTCCTCTGGAGACAGCAATCACAGATCAATAACCATCTAGAGCCTGGAGGACCCTCCCCTTTCCCTGGACACACCAATAACAGATCAATAACCATCTAGAGCCTGGAGGACCCTCCCCTTTCTCTGGACACACCAATAACAGATCAATAACCATCTAGAGCGTGGAGAACCCCCAGCTTCTACCCACCAATAACTGATCAATAGCCATCTAGATCATCTCGATCAATAAGGTGATTGGCTGCTGACCTGGCATCAGGTCGTACACAGCGGTGCACGTCAGCCTCTTCATCAGCGCCGGCTCAGCCAATCGCAGCTCGACACACGGATCGTCCATCAGCATGAACCCGCCCTGCTTCTGGTAGCGGAACTTGGCGTTGCCGTGGTAACAGTCGGCACCAGACGCCAGGATGTGCAGCCGCAGGATCTCGGACAGCGTGCAGCTGTCCAGGTCCAGCTGCTTCAGACTGCAGCCCTGATGCAGCGGCGACCAGGCGGCAGCCAATGAGGCGACGGCGCTGAGAGCAGACTGAGTGACATCAGAGTCGTCTTCTAGAGCCTCCGACAGGTCTGCACATAGACACCAGCACAACACACACACACACACACAAACACACACACACACACACATTATAATAAACAATGTAGTGTGTTTATACTGCAGCCTGATCTAACAAAGTGCGCACTGGAGTGTGTAGCTTGTTTTTTGTAGTGTGTGACGACGGTGTTAAATTGCAGGTGTGCCGACCAATCACAGTTCAGTGTGTGTGTGTGTGTGTGTGTGTCTGACCTTCAGCCTGCTCTTTAGCCACCTCCTCCTGCTCCTCATCTAGAGCCTGAAAGATGGCCGACAGGAAGAAGAACAGCAGCTCACACAGAGGACCCTCAGGATCAGAACCCACCAGAGCCTCCTCTAGAACCTCTGTGGAGAGACAACATTTGGTGGAACCGAAGTACCATCCCAGAGAACCAATGCACCCTCTGATGGAACCGATCCACCGTCCTCCCACCGTCCAAGAGAACCAACATACCGTCCCAGAAAATCTACAGTATGTACCTTCTGATAGAACCTAAGTACCTTCCCAGAGAACCTATGCACCCTCCGTTGGAACTGACGTACTGTCCCAGAGAACTGACCCACTGTCCCAGAGAACCAACATACCATCCCAGAGAACCAACCCACCGAACTGACGTACCATCCCAGAGAACGATGCACTGTCCAAAGGAACACAACTATTGATAGAACCAATGCATCTGATAAATGTATAAGATGTTGACTGATAGAACCTAAGGAACATAGCAAATCTTCCCAAGACCCTACTAGAACCCTTGTCAGAATCCCCTTAACTGTAGAACCTCCACTGGATCCATCAACACAGGATTAGAACCACAGTGAACCAGATTTGGGAGTAGAACGTTTTAAAGAACCACAGGGTCCTGGTCCAGTTGTGTGAAAGTGTGTTCTCTTCTCACCCAGAGAGACTCCATCAGGGAACTCATCCTTCAGGTCAAAGACCTCCCCGAAGGCCCGTAGGAACTCCAGAACCATCAGAGCATCACCAAAGAGCTTGGTGGGAAGACGAGTCCTCACTGGAACTGGACTGGGCAGGTCCTGGTAGAACCAACACACACAAACCTGGATAAGAAGAAAATCTACGAGGTACACTTATTGATCATCATCATCAATGAAGCTTTAAAAGAATGATCTGGTTCAATAGAACCTTTATTAGTACATAATTGAGAGACAGAAACAAAGTCAAAGAACAGGTCCAGGATCAGAATCAGTTCTACGGAGCATTCACTTACACTCAGGTCTTCACACTCCATGTCTTCTCTGGGTTTGTTCCACAGTTTCAGTCGTTCAGCGTATTTCTTCTTCTCCTCCTTCAGCTTCTCTCGTTCCTGTAAATCAGAACGACGTTAAACACCAAATCTCCTCAATAATCATAATCATTATAATAACTGTAACCCTCACCATGTCCTTCTCCAGCTTCCTGCGCTCCTTCTCCTCCCTCCTCTTCTGTTTCTCCTCCTCAAACCTCCTCCTCTGCTCCTCTTTCAGCCTCTCTTTGTCCTCCCTGTCCCTCCTCTTGGCCTCCTGCACCTCCTCCTTCTCCTTCTTTAGCCGAGCCATGTCCTCCCTCTGCTGCAGCAGCTTCAGCTTCTCCGCCGCTGCCTTCAGTAGCGACGAGCTCGCCTGCAACACGTCACGCACTTACAATACCAATCACTTTTACTAGCGATCAGATATCTGAATCACATCGTCGTCATCACTCTCACCTGTCCAGGTGAGCCACGCCCCCCACCCTTAGAGGGGGGGCTGAATGGGAACAGGGGGGAATCATCAGGGAAGAACTGGGTGAAGGTCTGTTCAGACAGCTGGTATTTAAGCACTGTGGAGGGCTGAGACAGGAAGTCATCATCAACACACAGGAAGTCTCCAGAGAGTCCCCGCCAACACACAGGAAGTCATCATCAACACACAGGAAGTCTCCAGAGAGTCTCCGCCAACACACAGGAAGTCATCATCAACACACAGGAAGTCATCATCAACACACAGGAAGTCTCCAGAGAGTCTCCGCCAACACACAGGAAGTCATCATCAACACACAAAAGGTCATTATCAACACACAGGAAGTCTCCAGAGAGTCTCCGCCAACACACAGGAAGTCATCATCAACACACAGGAAGTCTCCAGAGAGTCTCCACCAACACACAGGAAGTCATCATCAACACACAGGAAGAAATTTAACTTTTAGGGGATTTAAGGGGCTGGATTCATGCGATACTTATTCCCGTCATGTTATTGATCTCACCTTGAGGACTATGGTCCCATTTTGAGGTTCACAATGTTGCTTAAACAGCAGCTTCAGTCTCTCTTTGGACACGCTGGCCTTCCTGCGGCTGAACAAACATCAGTTTCCTCTCAGTGACAATTACTTTGAAACAATTACAGTTGTGAACGTAGCGGTGCAGTGTGTGAGGATAACATCAGACTGGATGTATGACGGTTGGATGATGTCACCCCTCCTCACCTGATCTGATTGGCTTTCACAGTGAACGGCTCGCTGTGTTCGGCCTTCATCATCCTCACTGTGTATTTAAACACCAACGGACTCAGAGGAGTCTTCCTCTTCTTCCTGCTGACACACATCAGTAACATGACAGTGAACGTAGTGTAGACCAGATCACTCAGCTGACCTCTGACCCCTAACGACCTTTGACCTACTGACCCGTTGACCTGTGCCTTGGGACTCTGGAAGTCTTTGCCGTCATCGTCACTGTCACTGATGACGATGGTGTCGCCGTCAGCTGTTTTGGTGCAGCCCTTAGCAGTCGCCAGTCCGTTGGCGCTGGAATGAGGAGAGTGAACCTGCAGGATCTCACACACATGTCTACCTCACACACACACACACACACACACACACACACACACAGTTTGTATCATATTATTATAAAATATTGTATTTTAAATATTATAGACCATCTTCAGCTCCAAACATGCTAGGTAGAAATAAACTTGTAATAATAAGTGTAATAATCAGCTGACTGAGTAACAATAATATTAATAACTATCATAATAATAACAACAATAATATGAATAACAAATGCCATCTGGACCCAGTGCCCCCTCCTACCTGGCTCCGTTGCGTCCCGCCACGTCCACCGTCTCCCCGGGGAAGAAGCGGTCTTTGGCGAAGGCGTAGACGTCCTCGCAGAGCTCAGTCAGCCTGCAGCGGCGGCTCAGGGAGACCAGGTGGAGTAGAGGGACCAGCAGAGACCGGGAGAAGGTCTGCAGACTCTGCTTGGCCCGCTGCTCGCTCTCCACCGCCTCCAGGTAGGTGAGACCGGCTCGGCCCGTCAGAGCACAGCTCCACACCAGGCTGTTACACAGGATGGTCCGCTCAAAGAACTCGCTGGGAAAGGGGAGGGGGGACAGCATGACATCATAATGACATCATCACTCAGGTGCTAGAAAACAGCTTCACAACCAGGACCAGCACCTGATCTGGGACCAGCCAGCAGATGCAACAGTTGGTTTCCTGAAGCATCTGCTGACTGACATCATTACTGCCGCGAGAGAGACATGCTGCTAGTAATGACAGACAGGTGAGCCGCTAGTGATGACAGACAGGTGAGCCGCTAGTGATGACAGACAGGTGAGCCGCTAGTGATGACAGACAGGTGAGCCGCTAGTGATGCCAGACAGGTGAGCCGCTAGTGATGCCAGACAGGTGAGCTGCTATGTGATTAGTCAATGAGCTTTGCAGCGCTGAGTGAATATAAAAAAATAAAATGTTGATTTTGCTCCTGAATTAAGTTTGTGGTTATTATTTAAGTTAAATAAACTATTCGTGTTCTTACAGAAAGTTTTGGATGCTTGTTCATATTTCCGGATTTGTTGTGACATCACCTGAACAGGTGAGTTCAACTCTCCCAACTTTATTAACTAGTGTTCGGTGACAGCAGGCCTCTCACTCGGCTAACACGGCTAACCTGTTAGCCAACTCGGCTAACCTGTTAGCCAACACAGCTAACCTGTTAGCCAACACAGCTAACCTGTTAGCCAACAAGGCTAACCTGTAAGCTAAGCTAAGTTGGGCTAACGTTACACCTGTAGCGAGGCTACATGTCCGAGCCGCGCTTCCGGGCGGCTTCCCGCCTCCGGACCGACGCGCTCCGCCGTTAATTAACTTTTCCCGGACTACCGGAGCTTCTGTTCGGTACGTCGGGGCGGAAGTGGACCCGCCGACCAACTGTCACTCATTCAAAGTTCCCCGAGGCGGACTAGCGGCCCGCAGGTGAGCCGACTCGGCTCAGGTACTCACTCGTAGCTCCTGAAGATCTCGTGTGTGATCTTGCAGAGGAAGACCTCCTCGTCCGGACTCAGGTCCGCCGGCGGTCTCTGCCGGACGAAGGCTTTCCTGTGGAGGAGCGGCATCCCCACTTCCACTTTGAAAAAAGGAGGGAAACCGGGTCACAAAGTCCGAAGCCGACGCTCGAACTGCCCTAAATCCAAGCAAGTCCGGCCCGGAGGAGGACCAGAGTCCGGATCGGAGAGAACCGGAGGGGGAACTCGAGCCGAGGCGGCGCGGAGGGGGGGGGGAGCGAGGGAACCGGGTCTTTGTTACCGTCGCTGATAATCTGCCCACATGGAAGTGAGCGCGTCGCGGGTCTGAGGACTCTACTGGTTCACTACGAAACCGACACGCATCCCGGCACAGACCCGGTACAGACGCGTCTCGGGGCGACCGGACCGTGTTGTGTAACGGACAGCAGATAATCCGCGGGACAAAGTGAAGAACTCGTCCCGGTCTGAGCTCGAAGCGGATCACACACACCAAGTTTTCATCCCCTTCACGGACCCTCGCGGAGCTGGGAAAGGTCAGTGCTCCGGGGTTTACGATCGATTCAATTTTATTTGGTTATTAATTCCCCCGATTTTCAGAAAACAATAAAGATGCACTCAAGATGAACAGGTGTTACTGGTATTATGGTACGACTACTGGTAGTATTACCACTAGTAATAATAAAAAAATTAAATATATACGAGTTTGCTGTGTAAACAGCGTGTTTCCATGTGAGAGAATCACAACATTCTCCTTATTAGGTTAACATGAAATAAAATAAAATATTTAAATTAAATTAAACCGAATGAAGCTCAAATACATGTGTACATCTAAATAAATGGAATTGTGTGACTTCAGGTTGGTGAAATAAACCAGTCTGGAGTTTTGTTGACAGCTTCTATAAACAACAACAGACGAGAAATAAATAAAATAAAGTCGGAGTAAATATTCTGTTTATTCTGACTGACATATTAAATATTAACGTGTTTGTTTGAGAACAAATAACAAATTTCCTTGTAAACTTAGATTTCACTCCTTTTTTAAATAGGAAATTTAATTAGCTGAATTAGTTCACTTTAGTTCACTTTCCTTATTTTAATATTAAATTAAACAAACACGTATTTGATCTCATCATCATGTAAAGTGATAAATAATTTGTGGACCACTTCCTGTCCTGTTGATGGGTCACATGACATCTGTGAGGTTACTTTTTTTTTAAACTCTGCCATCAAGTAAGAAACATTCAAAGTAACACAAGAGATATTATTAATAATAATAATAATAATAATAATAATAATAATAATAATAATAATGATAAGGTGGTGCAGTTACGGGGCGGAGCTACTGGCCATGATGACGTATTTAATGACGATTACATTCACGTGAAAGCAAAAGAAGAAAACGGTTAAAGATTGATGTACTGATTGTCTCATACTAAATCAGGTTTTATTTAACTAGGATTAGAAACAACACTATTAATAGACCCTGTACCACGTCACTGGTCATACTGGGAGTGGACCAGACCAGGCGGTCTCACTGGTTTAATGATCCACCAGGATTCTGACGAGGAACACGGACAACCGTGTTGCCTCGTGTCTGGGTGGTTGTTGTGTTTCCGAGCAAGCCTCTGTCACTTGAACGCGTCAGACAGAATGAGTGAGTGGGCGGGACTTCACCGTCCTCCTCAGAGGTGGTTGGTCGGCTGTCCCGCCGCTCCTCCGCTATCAGCCAATGGGATGCTGACGTCACAGGGGAGAACAGCAGGAAGCTGTGACGTAATGACGTGGAGTGCATAAGAACAGGAAGAACGTCTGACTTCTACATGAACACAAGGAGGTTTCAGGAAAAATACTAATACCACAGGAAAAGTACTAATACCAAAGTAGTACTACTGTAACAGTAAAAGCACTAATACCACTGTAGAGATACTGTTATGTTACTGTGATTTGTTTATTGATCATTTAACAAAATAAAGTACAAATAAGAAACTTGTTCATTGTAAACAGAGACACATGAAACAGGACGGGAACCCAGTCCAGAACCAGAGCTCGGATCTGTAGAGTTTTTGGTTTCTAAGTGTGGTCCAGACCAGGGTCCAGATCAGACCTGTCCGGTTCAGACCGATCAGAGGACCCTGTACCGGTGGATTCAGATCAGAGGACTCTGTACAGGTGGATCTGTCTGAGGGCGTCGGGGTCCGTGTCTCGGCCCAGGTACACGTCGTAGTCCACAGGAAGTTCCTCAACCCAGCCGGGCGGCACCACTTCCTGTTGGACACACATCAAGTTCACCTGTGACATCACACCTACAGCACCCTTACTGGATCTAGATCCATGTGAATTCTGGTGTACCCTGAGCAGTACCCTTACTGGATCTGGATCCATGTGGATTCTGGTGTGAAGCTGCTAACAAAGTTAGCTTCATGATTCAAAGTCAACTTTCCAGCTAAGTGTTTAAGTCATCTTAGTAGCTAACTAGCATTGGTAGCGTGGTAGCAAGCTGTCAATCAGCAGGTAAGCCCCGCCCCCTAAAGCATCCCCTGCTTTCTGGTCTGGTGGACTCTAAATGGACCATCATTTACTAAATGAATATCATGCTGGATTGAAGAAGACTTGAAACTAGAGATTGAGACCATAAACTCATGTTTACAATGTTTACTGAGATAATACATCAAGAGAGAAGTAGGACCATATTCTCATAGACTTCTATACAACCAGAGAGGAGTTGCCCCCTGGTGGCCAGCAGAGAGAAGGACAGTTTAAAACGTGTGTTTTACCTGCAGAGGGTTCAGACTCTCCTGTAGACCCGGGACTGTGACCAGCAGGGACCCTTTCTTCCTGAAATTCTCCATGATGAACCTCCATGCTCTACACACACACACACACACACACACACACACGTGTCGGGGTTAGTGTGTGTGCGTGTGTGCATGTGTGTGTGCGTGCATGTGTACTGACCTGACTTGTTCTCTGGGTTCCATGAAGAACTCAAAGACATTGTTCATGATGAGAACGTCTGTGTTCTGCAGCAGAACGTTCTGTAGGCAGACATCAGAGTGGAGAACCTGCAGGAGGAGAACCGTTAGGAATCGGGTTCTACTGTGCGTGTGTGTTTGTGTGTGTGTGTGTGTGTGTGTGTGTGTGTGTGTGTAGAGACCTGGATCCGGTCCATCATCTGGTACTTCTCCATGGTTCTCCTCTGCAGCTTCACAAACTCTTCCGTGAGTTCGATGCCCACGAGCCTGGAGGCGGAGCTGAACACGTGACCCTGCACACAGAAACACGTCACACACTGGGTAACTGGGTTCTGGTTCGACTGGGTTATACTGGGTTTTTGTTCTGATGAGTTATACTGGGTTATACTGGGTTCTACTGACCCCGTACAAAACTGCTCCCAGTCTGGAGCCCACATCCACCAGCAGCCGGCCGCTCAGGTCCGGGAGAACGTTCTGAAAGAGGAACCGGAGCTCTGAGACGGAGAACGAGTGAGAGATGAAGTCTGAGGAAGAGGAGGAGGGAGGTTAGTACCAGAAGATGAAGATGATGATGAAGAGGATGAAGAGGACTCTCACCCAGGGATGCGGTTCTGTGAGACCCACAACTGAGGCAGTAGGACCGGCTCATGGTTCCGTCCTCACACAGAGAGTCCACCTGGTCTTCATCGTAAAGGAACCCGTCCACGTGGACCGTCGGCCGGGAACATTGCTGCATCTGAAACACTCATCTTCATCACTTCATCTTCATCATCACTCCATCTTCATAACCTCTCTGAGGACACCATGTAGTACTTGTACTAGTAATACCTTGTTATAAGCAGTACTCTCGGAGGACACCATGGCGTCTGCAGGGAGACTCCGTCTCAGATCGTCAGCAATGTTCTTCAGCAGTGTCTCCTCATTGGTGGACACAAACTCATCCAGCTCGTCTGCAAGAACAGAACAGTCAGAAGTACGGAGGCCCAGAGGAGCCAAATCTTCCATTCAGCCCCCGCTCGACTCGACTGCAGCCCAAGTCTCTGGCGATCCAGCCTTGTAGGACTGAAACAGTTGGACCTGAAGTGACCTTGCCGACCCCCTAACCCTGCTTCTGGTCCAGGACTGTTGAGTTTACCTGAGCCTCGGAGCCACTGAAGCAGTCTGCTGACGTCACTCGGCCTCACCTGGCCCAGCAGCTGCGTCACGTGCGACTTTGCTTCGGAGAAATCCATCTAGTGACTGGAACGTCGGTTGTTCAGACTGAAGCCGTCCGCAACCTGTTGAGTAAAGGTGGACCTGCCGCTCACGTCTTTCACGGGACGCAGCCAGTCAGCGTCCGGTCACCGGCTGAGGTGACATCACAACACATATATACACACACGTGCGCGCGCGCGCGAAAAAGTATAAACGTGTTCCCTCTTCGGGAACTGCTCGGACTGCCTGAAGACACGGAGGCTACCCCGGAAGTAGTTGTGTTTTTGTTTGTGTGAAGTCTTTAAGGAACACTCTATAATTTTATTTAAACAAAAATCAATTATAATTCAAAACATGTTACACATTTATACAATTTTCAAAGAAACGTGTCAGAAGTCAGCAGAATAATGATATTATTATTATTATTATTATTAATTATATAACTATTAATTATAATAAATATAATAATAATTGCAGTATACATCATACCAATAATAATAATAATAATAATAATAATAATAGTAATAATAAAAAAATAATAATAATAATATGAATGCTCGTCCCGTTTAGCTTGATGAATTAGTTCGTCCACCAGGTAGCAGTAACGCGTCCAATCTGCCGTTAAATATGGCGCAGAAGAAAAAGCAGCTGCTACTGTTTCCGGGTCAGGTCTGATTTGATGACGTTCTTCTGGAGGTGTCTGTGTTTTCCAGCTCGCGTTTGTCCCAGAACCCCGACGCTCGGTGAGTCCGGGTCCCGGTTCTTCTTCTTCTGGGCTCTGCGCGTCACACACATCGGCGTGTTTAAAGGGTCAGTGAGAGCTCGGCGCGCGTAGCGTACACACAGCTAGCTACTAGTCGCTGCTAGCCTTTACTCGGCTAACGGCTAAGCTAACGGCTAAGACAACGTTAGCACCGAGAGACGCTGTAAACAGCTGACATGTTGTTACGTTTAAACATCAGCAGACTGATGACGCCTCGATGTGATGACGGAGGTTTAGATTGTGTTGTTTGTGTTTTTATGGTTTAAAATGCATTTTCCCTGAAACACATGAACGTCTTATCTTTAAATGGCAAACAGTTCTTGACGTTCATGTGTTTCCCTAAAACACATGAACGTCTTATCTTTAAATGGCAAACAGTTCTTGACCACATACCCTAGTCTGGTAAGGTCTCGGGACTAATGTGAGCTACTATCTAGACCTTTGGGTGACCACAGACAGTCTCTGGTTTCTCCACATAATCTGGTCTGGTCTCGGGACTAATGTGAGCTACTATCTAGACTCTGGGGGACCACAGACAGTCTCTGTCTGGTCTGGTCTGGTCTGGTGTCGGGACTAATGTGAGTTAGATGCAAGGATGTGAAGGTTTTTGAAACTTGTTCATTTGTTGTCTTTTCTTCTCGTCCATACAGGAAGTGTGCAGCGGCGACCTCGTCACCTGGCAGCTGACCTGCTGACTCACTGATTGGCTCAGTTCCCTCCCCACACACACATACACCTCCGCTCTCACACAAGGTAAGCTTCACTGTCATATTAATGATGCTAATGAGGATGATGGCATCATCACTGAAGCTGTCCAATCAGTACTGTGTGTGTGTGTGTGTGTGTGTGTGTGTGTGCGTGTGTTGCGTGTGTTGCAGGATCAGCTGGGACCGCCATCATGGTGTTAGCTGACCTGGGGAGGAAGATCACCTCGGCGCTGAGGTCTCTCAGCAATGCCACCATCATCAATGAAGAGGTAACACGCTGACACGCTGTGGTCATGTGACCAGGCTCACAATGTTTATCATTAAGTGTAGAGATCAGAAAGAGGACTGAACGGATCCAAGTTAGAAGCAGACTAAAGCAGGACAGGAACCTCTCTCAGCTGGTTCTGGATCAGCAGAACTCCATTCAGAAAACCAGGAAAACAACAACGCAGCTCTAATCGGAGAACAGATTTTCTGAGAAAATAAGACTCAGCATCTTTTCTAAATCTGTCCAAGCGTCTCCTGTAATCCATCAACACATGATCCACCTTAGACCACGTGTTGAGGTCTGGTTTTACCGGGTTTCTCAGGAACCACCAACTCAACCAGAGCTTCTCACAGAGCTTCATCATAATCATTATTAGAGGGTTTCTGTCTCCTTGCTGCAGTACCACTCTCCACCTGAACGGGCGCTGTTTTACAGAAACATAAATTAAACGCTATTTGATGTGAAATCTGGTTTTAAATATAATAATAAGTCACATACCGTAGATGACCAAATAATCGCCCGCGTGCAAATACGCGCCTGTGCTCTAATAGCCGCCGGGGTCCGACCTCATTTGGCATAATAAACGCCGGTTCAATTAAACGCCCGGGCGATTAAGTGTTTACCATAGTCTTGCACAGAAAACAAGTTTTTTTTTAACAGCACTTCACCGGCTCTCACCTCTTCTGTCAGTCAGCCCCTCCTCTCGCTCTCTCTCTCTCTCTCGCTCGCATGCAGGCGCGCGCGCACACACACACACACACACACAGACACACAAACACAGGCGCGCTAGACTGAGGGATATAGGGATATAGATAAATGCGCTAATGTACAGTGTTGAAATTACCGCGATCGACCCCCCTTACGTTATCATTCATAACACTGCTCTGATCAGCTCCCTGTGTCGCGGTAACACAGACAAACTGTCTTTGTATTTATTGTCTGATGTCAATAAAGATGCGTCGGGGGGAAAAAGTAGTTTTGTTCCAGTGGTGCTATGGTGCTATGGTGAGCTCCTTGTTCTTTGCATGATGGTCTGGTGCTGCTCATTGCAAAAATAAATTGTAGCCTGTTGCAAATACGTGCCTGGTTCTTATAAACGCCTGGGCTCCAAGTCGATTTAGCATATTAAACGCCCGGGCTACTAAATGGTCATCTACGGTAAACTCAATATAGAGACATCACATTATCGTTTAGGGTAGATTTGAAATTGTCACTTTTCCTGGCGGTTCAGGTTGTTTCAGTTTGGTTTGTGTGTGTGTGTGTGCAGGTGTTGAACGCCATGTTGAAGGAGGTGTGCGCCGCCCTGCTGGAGGCCGACGTCAACATCCATCTGGTCAAACAGCTGAGGGAGAATGTCAAGTGAGTATCGGAGCATCCAAGTCCTGATGCGGGATCTAAACCTGGTTTGTGGTTGACCCGTGTGATTTCTGTGGTCTTTGTGGTCCTTGCAGGGCTGCCATAGACCTGGAAGAGATGGCTTCAGGTCTGAACAAGAGGAGGATGATCCAGCACGCCGTCTTCAAGGAGCTCGTTAAGGTTAGACTAGACCTGGAGGAGGATGAGGCCTAGACTTTAAATATTTAGAAACGTTCAAAGAAAAATTTGAAGTCATGATGCATTCAGATTAGTTAACCACTGTGTGTATATATATGTGATGTGTGTATATTGTGTGTACTATGTGTATGTACTGTGTGTACTTCCAGCTGGTGGACCCCGGTGTGAAGGCTTGGACGCCCACGAAAGGAAAGAACAACGTCATCATGTTTGTTGGTCTGCAGGGCAGCGGGAAGACCACCACCTGCTCCAAGGTGAGACCCCACACACATAGCCACGCCCACCCCAGATAGACCATGCCCCTTCCATCAGGCTCCACCCCCTATAGATGTATCATGATGCTGACTGCTGTCTCTGTTTCAGCTGGCGTATTATTACCAGAGGAAAGGCTGGAAGACCTGCTTGATCTGTGCCGACACCTTCAGAGCCGGTACACCTCCACCTGACCCAGTCACCTGACCCAGTCACCTGACCCAGTCACCTGACCCCACATGTTTCTCCCCTCAGGTGCCTTTGACCAGCTGAAACAGAATGCCACCAAAGCCAGGATCCCGTTCTACGGCAGGTGAGTCAGGCAGATGGCGCCCCCTGCGGTGTGCCGGGTGTTTGTGCATCACACCTGATCGTCACACCTGCACCCTTCAGTTACACAGAGATGGACCCGGTGGTGATCGCCGCCGAGGGCGTGGACAAGTTCAAGGCGGAGAACTTTGAGATCATCATCGTGGACACGAGCGGCCGCCACAAGCAGGAGGACTCGCTGTTCGAGGAGATGCTGCAGGTGTCCAACGCTGTGGTGAGTACCTAAACGCACCACAACCTGTGGCCCGTATGTTAGCGGACTGATGTGAAGTGGCTGTGAGTGTCTCTCTGCCTGTGTTACCATAGCAACCAGACAACATCGTGTACGTCATGGACGCGTCCATCGGTCAGGCCTGCGAGTCTCAGGCGAAGGCTTTCAAGGACAAAGTGGACGTGGCATCCGTCATCGTCACCAAGCTGGATGGGCACGCTAAAGGAGGAGGAGCTCTGAGCGCGTAAGACCATGATGTCACTTGCCTGTGATGTCATAGTGTTGTTTCCTGTGAGCGTGGTGCTGACTTCATGTCTCCTGCTTCCCGTTTCCTGTCAGTGTGGCGGCGACCCGGAGCCCCATCATCTTCATCGGGACTGGAGAACACATCGACGACTTTGAGCCCTTCAAGACGCAGCCGTTCATCAGCAAGCTGCTCGGTGAGTCCCAAGCCCCACCGCTGGCTCCGCACCATACACACGGCAACATCAATGTATGCTAATGAGCTCTGTGACTCCTCCCCTTCCTGTCAGGGATGGGGGACATCGAGGGTCTGATCGACCGGGTGAACGAACTGAAACTGGACGACAATGAGGAACTGATCGACAAGCTGAAGCACGGTGAGGAGCGACACTTCAACCTGTCTCACCCCCATAAACGAGACTCTCTCTGACCTCTGACCCCTGACCTCCAGGCCAGTTCACCCTCAGAGACATGTACGAGCAGTTCCAGAACATCATGAAGATGGGACCCTTCGGGCAGATCATGGTATGGTCTGTCTGTCTGACTGTCTGACTGTCTGACTGTCTGACTGACTGACTGACTGACTGACTGACTGTCTGTGTGTGCTGCTTTCAGGGGATGATTCCTGGCTTTGGTACAGACTTCATGAGTAAAGGGAATGAACAGGAGTCGATGGCCAGACTGAAGAAACTGATGACGATCATGGACAGTATGAACGACCAGGGTAACGCACTCGTGCACACACACACACACACACACACACACACACACACACACACACACATACACACACTTTACTGGTTAATAGGACTGAGATGCTCTGTGATGATGTCACTGGTCTGACTGGTTTAAGTGGTCTGGCGGGTCTAACCGGTCTGGCGGGTCCCCGTCCTGGTCTCTCAGAACTGGACAGTAAAGACGGAGCGAAGCTGTTCAGTAAGCAGGCCAACAGGATTCAGAGAGTGGCCCGGGGGTCCGGGGTCGCCACCAGGGACGTCCAGGAGCTGCTGACCCAGTACACCAAGTTCGCCCAGATGGTCAAGAAGATGGGGGGCATCAAAGGACTCTTCAAAGGTGGGGTCTGTGGAAGACTGTGGGGGACTGTTGAAGACTATAGGTGACTGGGGTCGATGGGGGACTGTTAAAGACCATGGGGGACTGTGGAAGACTATGGTGGTTTATGTGGGACTGTGGAAGACTGTGGAGGGACTGTGGGGGACTGAGCAGTCCAGGTTTGGACCTACGCTGACGTGGATCTTGTTTTCCAGGGGGAGACATGTCGAAGAACGTGAACCCATCTCAGATGGCTAAACTGAACCAGCAGATGGCCAAAATGATGGACCCCCGAGTCCTGCACCACATGGGTGAGACCTGGTCTACCTGCAGGACTTTAGTCCCTTTCAGTCAGATGGTTCAGGGATGAAAGTTTAATTTAATCAAATACAAGCTGATGCATAATAATCAGTTTAGTTATTAACAAACGTATGAAAGTTTTTTTTAAGGTGGTATGAACTGTTTTGTTTTTAAGGTGGTATGGCGGGTCTCCAGTCCATGATGCGTCAGTTTCAACAGGGAGCGGCCGGCAACATGAAAGGCATGATGGGATTCAACAACATGTGACCGCCGACCAATCGGAGGCCTTAAAACTTAACAAGCTTCAATTTAAAGCTCTGCCTCCTGACAGGTACAGGTGGAGGGGGCGGGGCTTAGACAGGAAGGAGGAGCAGAAAGTGTAAAGAGACAAAATAAAAGCAGGATGTTTGAATTTTCAAAGGTGCAGCGCAACATTTTAGAAAAGTGTGAATGTTGTACTGCTCCTTTAAATGATGATGAAGAGGAGGATGGTGAGGAAGACGAGCTGGTTGTGTTTATTTAATTCTGTATAAGATGTTTGTGTATAAGATTTAAAAGGAGCAGAGTCCGTCCTGATTGGACGAGAAGAAGCCACATGATGATGATGATGCTGATGAATATGACATCGACATTAGTTAGTTATTGGCGGTATTTTTGTCATATAATAAACATTTTTATTGCACCATTTTAATCCTGCAGTTTGTTTTTTTTTGTTTTTGAGTACATTATCCAACATACTATGTTACGTAGCTACGTTAATGTGTTAATAGTAGAGCCAAATTTGGACATTCTTAACTAAAGTACAAGTACTTCAGAATAGTACTTTAATTGAGTCCATGTACTTAGTTACTCTCAGAAATGTTTCAGGGTTTCTCTCTGGGTGGGGCTCCACCGAAGCTCCTCGCTGAGTGAGATGACTCACCCTGACAGTTTATCAGCTCACCGCTGTGGAGCCACTCAGCTGCTACGCGACGGCCGCTAGAGGGCGCAGTTTCCGCCCGGGAATATTCTCATATGCGCTGACACTAATATTGTAGTGCATCTGTATTCTCACATTCATGGTAAAACGCATTCAGATGGCGCAGATCGGGAGCGAGCGTGGGACTTCACAAAGTCAGCAGAAGGATCCAAATGCAAAGACTTCTGGTTTCAAAGTAAAGGCTAAATATATAGATGCGTATACAGATATAACATGAATTGGATTTTATTCACAAGTATAAAACATGATATCTGGCTCTTATAAATAACAAGAAATTCTTCGTGTTGCTTAAAAGAAAATAGAATAAATGACCCACTGATGGAGTTGTAGTTCGTTCAGAACTACAATCACACCGGAAATCAAACATGGCCACGGTACAAATTTAAAGTCCTCCATTTATACCGACTGAGGGGTAGTTTGTGCGAGTTGAAGCTGCTATAAAAATACTTCGGGTTAATTCCAGACTGGGCTGCTGGGTTTGCGGCTCAGAGTGAGACCTCCTCGCGTTTCTCCCCTCTGTGTCTCGACGTGGCGCCGGGCCGCCGCCATGTTGTTTTGCTTCGTTGTCAGCAGAGAGGAGCAGCAGAGAGGAGCGGCGGAGTGGCGGTGAGTGACCGGTTCCCCTCAGACCTGTTCCCCTCAGACTTGCAGCCTCACCTGGACACCGCCAGGTCTGAGTGGCCCCAGGTGTGGTCCCCTGTGTGGTACTCGCCAGCTTGTCACCTGTCAATGACGTTGCTGTTTGTTTACCTGCTCAGTTACTTAGCTGCTGTTAGCCGTTAGCTCCGAGGCTCCAGGTTCACTTTAAATGTCAACGTGACACATTAACGGTGCTCTGATCGATCATCTGCTCTGATCGATCATCTGCTCTGATTGGTTGCCTGAAAGGTATCTTATTTCAGTGATAAACAGCAGTACAAGTACCTTTACTGCAGTACAGTACTTAGTGTTTATATTTTCTACTACTTTGTACTTACATCTCAGAGGGTACTAGTATGTAACTTTGTACTAGTACTTGTTTACATCTCAGAGGGTACTAGTATGTAACTTTTTACTTGTTGTACTTCTTTACATCTCAGAGGGTACTAGTATGTAACTTTTTACTTGTTGTACCTCTTGACATCTCAGAGGGTACTAGTATGTAACTTTTTACTTGTACTCAGAGGGTATTAATATGTAAGTTTGTTGTACTTGTTTACATCTCAGAGGGTAGTAGTACTGCAGTGGTGGTAGTAATACTGCAGTGGTGGTAGTAGTACTGTAGTGATGGTAGTAGTACTGCAGTGATGGTAGTAGTACTGTAGTGGTGGTAGTAGACCTGTAGTAATGGTAGTAGTTCTGGATTGATGGTAGTAGTAGTGTAGTGATGGTGGTACTGCAGTGATGGTAGTGGTACTACTTTGATGGTAGTAGTACTGTAGTGATGGTAGTAGTACTGTTGTGATGGTAGTAGTACTGCAGTAATGGTGGTAGAAGTACTGCAGTGATGGTGATAGTAGTACTGCAGTGATGGTCGTAATACTGCAGTAATGGTGGTAGTACTGCAGTAATGGTGGTAGTACTGCAGTAATGGTGATAGTAGTACTGTAGTGATGGTAGAAGTACTTCAGTGGTGGTAGTAGTACTGTAGTGATGGTTGTAGTACTCCAGTGATGGTAGTAGTACTGCAGTAATGGTGGTAGTAGTACTGTAGTGATGGTAGTAGTACTCCAGTAATGGTGATAGTAGTACTGCAGTGATGGTCGTAGTACTGCAGTAATGGTGGTAGTAGTATAGCAGTATAGTAACCTGATATGGTTGCCCCCCCACAGCTTTTACCCGACCGTGTGTCTGACCCCTCCCGTCTTCCTGCGTTGCCATGACGACCTTCCCCGAGTACATCGCTCAGAACGAGGAGCGCGACGGCGTGCGGTTCAGCTGGAACGTGTGGCCGTCCAGCCGGCTGGAGGCGACCCGGATGGTGGTCCCGGTGGCGTCTCTGTTCACCCCCCTGAGGGAACGGCCCGACCTGCCCCCGATCCAGTACGAACCGGTTCTCTGCAGCCGGGCCACCTGCCGCGCTGTGCTCAACCCACTGTGGTACGTATGGGGGTCAGAGGGAGGTCAGGGGTCACATCGGATGTCTTACATTTCCCTTTCTGTGTGTTCCAGTCAGGTGGACTACAGAGCCAAGCTGTGGGCCTGTAACTTCTGCTACCAGAGGAACCAGGTCCAGTAGAACCCCCAACACGCATTCATGTCCTCCACCAGCGGAGACACTCACACTCTGCTTCTCTTCCAGTTCCCTCCGTCCTACGCCGGGATCTCCGAGGGGAACCAGCCGGCCGAGCTGCTGCCCCAGTTCTCCACCATTGAGTACGTGGTCCAGGTGAGACGGGGACGGGGACAGGGACGGGGGGGGGCAAATCATCATAATAAATGTTGTTATCTTATTTAAAACAAATCCCCAATGTGGTCTCTGCCCTCAGCGAGGTCCTCAGATGCCGCTGGTCTTCCTGTACGTGGTGGACACCTGCATGGAGGACGAGGACCTGCAGGCTCTGAAGGAGTCTCTGCAGATGTCCCTGTCCCTGCTGCCTCCCACTGCACTGGTGGGACTCATCACCTTCGGGCGCATGGTCCAGGTCCACGAGCTGGGCTGTGAGGGGATCTCCAAGAGCTACGTGTTCAGGGGGACCAAGGACCTGAACGCCAAGCAGCTCCAGGTATCTAACTCGGTCACACTGGATCCAGGTCCATCGTCTGGGACTGGCTCGTTGAGTTCTAACCAGCTGTGAGTTTGCAGGAGATGCTGGGTCTGACCAAACCTTCATCCAGTCAGGGACGAGGACCTCAACCGGCCCAACCGCCACTCTCCAACAGGTTCCTGCAGCCGGTCCAGAAGATCGACATGAACCTGACGGACCTGCTGGGGGAGCTGCAGCGGGACCCCTGGCCCGTCACTCAGGGGAAGAGGCCGCTGCGCTCGCTGGGCGTCGCCATGTCCATCGCCGTGGGCCTGCTGGAGGTGAGACAGCCCCCCGTCTCTCATCAGCAGCATCAATACGTCGCCATCACGTCACACACACCCTGCTTTTTACCCACAGTGCACCTTTCCCAACACGGGCGCTCGGGTCATGACCTTCATCGGTGGGCCTGCGACGCAGGGCCCCGGCATGGTGGTGGGAGACGAGCTGAAGACCCCGATCAGGTCCTGGCACGACCTTGAGAAGGACAATGCCAAGTTCATGAAGAAAGCCACCAAGGTGAGTGAGAGCTCCTGTCTGTTGTCATGATGACCTCACACCAACCGTGGAGCGAACTTTAGTGATGCGTGTGATGCTGCATCTCTACAGCCAATCAGTGTTGAGATCGTCCTCCTAAATCCTAAATGGAGCTCACATGAGTCCAGAGACCAGACCAGACTATGTGGAGGAACCAGAGACTGTCTACGGTCCCCCGGAGGTCTAGATAGTAGCTCACATTAGTCCAGAGACCAGACCAGACTATGTGGAGGAACCAGAGACTGTCCGTGGTCCAAACAACAAGGTCTCTGCTGTATTTATGTCTAGATGACCTTATTTGGAGTGTCGATGGAGCCGATACAATGTTAGCGTAGCCTAGCACCCATCAACCAGACTCCATTCAGAAAACCAGCGTTTTAAAAGTAGTTATCTTATGGTCTTGCAGACAGACCTAACAAACCATGACTCAGCACTTTTTACTGATCACCATCATTATGGAGTTATTTCAGCATCCTTTTCATCTGGTTATTGATATTTAATCACAGATCAATACCCTATTCTGGTTCCTCATACTGTGGTAAACCAGCCCACGTGGGTCTTGCTAGATCCAGTGAATCCATCTTGGTAAAATCCACAGAGCACCTTTGGATGATGTCATGAACCCAGACATAACAGGGTCTGGGTTACTGGTGGATCTGGGACTCACTTCAACATGTACAAAGCAGCAATATTGTTGATGGGATCTACGTGGAGGGCAGCCCTGCCTCCTTTCTGGGTCGAAGCCCCGCCTCTCCTCTGCTGCCAAGCCCCGCCTCCTCTCTGGTGACACCTGTAAACACAAACGAGGCGAAAAGTAACTGTGTGTGTGTGTGTGTGTGTGTGTGTGTGTGTGTGTGTGTGTTTCAGCACTACGAGTCTCTCGCCAACAGAGCATCCACTAACGGTCACATCATCGACATCTACGCCTGCGCTCTCGATCAGACCGGCCTACTGGAGATGAAGTGCTGCGCCAACTACACCGGGTACACACACACACACACACACACACACACACACACACACACTACCTGACTACAGGTGCGTGTCCATGGAGGCGGGGCCAGGTGGAAACACACAGATCACATGATGCCGTCGGACTGAGGACACATTTAACTGACGTCTTCAGGACAAGCAGAGTTGTGTTTTGTCTGTGTGATGTCACTTCCTGTCTGCTTCCCCAGAGGTTACATGGTGATGGCCGACTCCTTCAACACGTCTCTGTTCAGACAAACCTTCCAGAGAGTTTTCACCAAAGACGTCCAGGGATCCTTCAAGATGGCCTTCGCTGCCACCCTAGAGGTCAAGGTACGAACTACAGCCAAGTCAGAGATACGAGTCATTAACAGCGAGGTCACCTTAAAGGATCCGGATCTGTTTCCGGTGAGACCAGAAGGATCAATAATCACCATGTCTGCTGGTTTGTTTCAGACCTCCAGAGAGATCAAAGTGTCCGGAGCCATCGGACCCTGTGTGTCTCTGAACGCCAAGGGACCCTGCGTCTCCGAGAACGTAGGTCCATGTACTTCTACTCTAGTACTCTATTGTAGTAGTCTAGTAGTGTTCTACTGTAGTATTCTACTGTCGTATTCTACTGTAGTATTCTACTGTAGTATTTTACTGTAGTATTCTACAGCACAATGACCCTCTGTGTGTGTGGTTACAGGAGATCGGAACAGGAGGGACGTGTCAGTGGAAGATCTGTGGTCTGGATCCGAGCACCACGCTGGCTCTTTACTTCGAGGTGGTAAACCAGGTACGAACCTCCCACACCTGACCTCTGACCTTTAGATGGTCTCATATCATTCTTAAGAGGCTAATCCATCGTACCGCTGTTACACACTTCATCACAGAGCAGGTCAACAAAATAAAAGCACCAGCTCAGTTTAATCAAATAAAAGCACCAGCTCAGGTCATTAAAATAAAAGCGCCAGCTCAGGTCATCAAAATAAAAGCACCAGCTCAGGTCATCAAAATAAAAGCACCAGCTCAGCTTGTTTGAACAGTAAGGACCCCAGTTAGGTGACCTCTACTGATTTTGCGTTATTTATACTCTGTGGATCGAAGGTTTACTGACCACGGTCAGAAACCTGAAAATGTAATAAAGAAAAGAAGTCCATAAATATCAGCAGTATTTATTATTATACTATTGCTTATTATTCGGCAACTCTAAATCCTCAGGTCTGAAAAGAGGTCCTCAGAAAGAACCAGAACCAGGTTGCATGTAGAACACCATTTGTGGTGGCTCTTCCCCCAGACATATTTTTATAGAGTAGCTGTGATTTCCTGTATTCTGATGCATTTTAACGTGGTTTAAATCTTTTATCTGCTATAGCAAGAGAAATTAATATGGTACATATGTAAAGTGGTCGGCTGCTGTCAGATCACATATCTGAAAATGTTAAAAACAAGTACAGAAATTGTAGTCAGAGAACTTTCTTCAAAAAACAACATTGTGTGTGTGTGTGTGTGTGTGTGTGTGTGTGTGTGTGTGTGTTGATCATGGTCGTGATGACGGTGGTTGATGTGTTGTTGCTGTAGTTGTTGTGCTGATGCAGTTGGGCGTGTCCAGGTGGATGGCCGAGCTCTGGGGGTGGGACTCCAGAGGCGTCCCAGAACACATCCGAATAAACCTGCCGATGCTCCGACGCACCCCGGCCCTGTACCTGCTGCAGACAGACAGACAGACAGACAGACAGACAGACAGACATGTCATTAATGTATTTTATTGCTGCTCAGAGCTGCACATATCCTGTCCATGATTCACAGGTGGTTCAGCCTTCGTGAAGTCTTACTTACATCTGCGTCATACAGGTGATCCAGGGGTTGAGGGCGGCACTGCTCAGCAGCAGCCATGCAGAGAGGGCAGAGGTCACAGCTGGACTCTGTTGACCACTGAGCGTCTCATACAGACACACTGATATGTAGGGCAGCCAGCACACCAGCAGACACACTGGAAAACAGGCAGGAAACTTACTAGGTCTGGGACCAGTTGCAGAGGTCTGACACCAGTTGCAGTGGTCTGGAACTAGTAGCAAAGGTCTGGGACGAGTTGCAGAGGTCTGGGACGAGTTGCAGAGTTTGAACAGAGTTCGGAAAAACGCACTAATGTGGGCGGAGCTGGAACTCACCTGAGGTTGTGACCATCACAATGGAACTCCTCAGGTAGTTGTTTGCAGGGACGTAGTAGCAGTGCAGCTCGTTGCACATGAAGGTCCCCCTCCGGGCCTGGTTCCGGGCCACGTGGATGATGTATCCGTACAGAGAGCACATGGCAAGGATCGGCGCTGCGATGCCCGCCGTCATCCACAGCATCACAAAGTACCTGTTCTCAGGGGTGAAGCTCGGGCAGCAGAGGAACCGTGACTCGCTGTAGACGTAGCTGCCGAACCCCAACAGGGGCAGAGTGGCATGCACCAGGCAGAACACCCAGACCAGGACCAGCACTGCCCGGCTACGCCCAGCCGTCCAAATGGTGCGATAGCTGAGGGCAAAGCAGATCTTGGTGAACTTGTGGACGGTGGCCCAGGTGAGCGAGTGGACAGAGGCGGTCTGCAGCAGGAGGAAGAGGAAGGCGCTGCCCTGACAGAAGGCTCCCTCGCTGGAGCAGCAGGGGGGCGTGGCCAGACTGTTGTAGGCGCCGAAGGGGATGGCGGTGAGGCCGAGGGCCAAGTCGCTGACACTAAAGCTCAAGGTGAACACCAGCGTGTCTGTCCGGAGCTCCTTGTTGAGGAGGAGCACAAGGAGGAGGAGCAGGTTCCCACAGATGGAGGCGACCCCTGAGAGAACCATCAGGGTGGCGTACAGCACCCTCAGAGCGTCTGGCATCTTCTCACAGTGTCACAGGACAGGAAGTACATCAACAATGACATCACAGATCATTAGCACATATGAGGACATGTTTACATGAGACCTTCCTTTCAAGAACCAGCAAAACCCAAATGTTGTCCTTGGATCTTGACCAGGCGGCCCTCTGATCAAACCCTGACTCGTCAGTTTCTACACCACATCTTTGACTTTCAGAATAAAAGTTTCATGAACTCAGATATTGAGTGACGTTTTGGGACCGATGTTTGATTGACAAGTCGTCGCACCCGAGTTTCCTCCGGGACGATGTCAACAACCCGATGCTTGGACGATGTCAACAACTCGATGCTTACTCGGGAAGATGTCAAAACCAGATGTCTTTACTGTCTTTACTGCAGCTTCTACTATCTTTACTGTCTTTACTGTAGCTTCTACTGAAACCCAAGCTGGTCTCCAGATTATTAATCCATCAGCTTGTTTCCGCCGACGTACCTTTCCCAGTAAACTTCCTGTGTGTCCATCAGAGGAACCGGGGTCCTTACAGGTTTCTGGTCCCCATGAAGTCAACCTGCTCTGCACCTTTAAACTCTCCCATGAGCCAGGACCAGGACCTATCAGGGTTCCGTCTCGAGCACTGAACTCTGTTGATCCTTCCAACTATTCTTCTTAATCAGGATGAAACAAAACCAACCAAGAGGACTCTCGGGTCTCAGTGCTCCTCCTGGGGCTCTCTGGTCTAAAAGATAGTCCGGTCTTCTTTGTCCTCCAAGGTCAGAGCTAACGGCCAGACCGTCATCAATATCCAGGATCAGGATTTAAAAGACCTCCTTAAACTCTGATCTGAATCCATCAGCGTGAGATCAGCTCTGAGTCTGGAGGATGATGGCAGGAGGCGTGTCCTGCTGTGCGTGTGTGTCTCCAGAGGTAGTGTTGCTATGGTGAACCTGTCAGTCACCTGCTGTGATGATGATGAGGACACACACACACACACCGTTATCTGCTGATTCTAATGTCAATACTACCTGAACAACCAATATCTTTTATGTGTTTTTTAGAAGAGACTTAGAAGAAAACCCTTCAGTCTAGCGTCAGAGTTCTGGTTCAGAGCACCTGAATTCTGGTTCAGAGTACCTGAGTTCTGGTTCAGAGCACCTGAGTTTGGTTCAGACTATCCAAATGTTCAAGTAAAAGTGTCTTGTCTAAGATCACTTTTAGTTTTTAGATTTAATTGCAGAGAAAAAGAAACATGTATTTAATTCAAGACCTCAAAGTAACCTGTAGAAATCTTATTGATTGCTGATTGATCAATGAAGTGACCTGTAGGGATCCGATTATTGATTGCTGACTGATCTGCAGCCTGATGTTTCCAGCTGAACTGCTTGTTGTGGTATGTGTTGCAGCACAACGCTCCGATCCCTCAGGGTGGCCGTGGAGCCATCCAGTTTGTGACTCAGTACCAGCATGCATCAGGACAGAGACGCATCAGAGTCACCACCACGGCCAGGAAGTACGACCTCACACACACACACCTGGACATTAAGAGAGTCATGTCACAACAGCAGGTATCTCAGGACCCTTTCCACATAGAGCAGGACAAGAACAGGATCTGGGTCAATGAAGTTCTGAGACCCAACATCACCAGGAACAAAGAGTTACAGTGCCATCTAGTGGAGAGAAAACACTGTCTGAACCTCTCCTCCCCTCCTTCTCTCCCCTCCTCCTCCCCCTCCAGCTGGGCAGACGCTCAGACTCAGATTCAGAACATTGCGGCGTCCTTCGATCAGGAGGCGGCAGCCATCTTGATGGCGAGGTTGGCGGTGTACCGGGCGGAGACAGAGGAGGGTCCTGATGTCCTCAGATGGTTGGACAGACAGCTCATCAGACTGGTGCTTTAGAAACATAATAAATAAATGATCATAGTTATGAATAATAATAATCATAATAATACAAATGTTCACTTAAATGTTTTGTGTCTGTTCAGTGTCAGAAGTTTGGAGATTATCACAAAGATGATCCAAACTCCTTCAGGTTCTCTGAGACCTTCTCCCTCTACCCTCAGGTGATCCGCTTCCCATAATGCTCTGCTCTGCCTGTTCTATATCTATTAATACTCCACCTGCTTAACATGTGGTAATATATCACCAGTTCACAATGTTACCTGTCCCTGACCTGTCACCTGTCTCTGACCTGTTACCTGTCTCAGACCTGTTACTGACTTTGACCTGTAACCTGTCTCTGACCTGTTGCCTGTCTCTGACCTGTTACCTGTCTCTGACCTGTAACCGGTTACCTGTCTCTGACCTGTTACCAGTCTCTGACCTGTTAACTGACTCTGACCTGTTACCTGACCTGTTACCTGTCTCTGACCTGTTACCTGATTCCGACCTGTTACCTGACTCGATCCTGTTACCTGTCTCTGACCTGTTACCTGACTCCGACCTGTTACCTGTCTCTGACCTGTTACCTGTTGTGTTTTCCAGTTTATGTTCCACCTGCGGCGTTCTCCGTTCCTGCAGGTGTTCAACAACAGTCCAGATGAGAGTTCTTATTACCGGCACCAGTTCAACAGACAGGACCTGACTCAGGCTCTCATCATGATCCAACCTGTTCTCTACGCGTATTCTTTCAACGGACCACCGGAGGTATTTATACACCTGTCTGTCAGACCGATAATGATGTAGTTTAACTGACCTGGAGTCAGACTGATGATGGTGATCCATCAGTGTGTATTGATATTGATAAAAGCTTTGTGCTGTGTGTTTCAGCCGGTCCTGTTGGACAGCAGTAGCATCCTGCCAGACCGAATCCTGCTGATGGACACTTTCTTCCAGATCCTCATCTACCACGGAGAAGTAAACACACACACACACACACACACACATTACTATTAAAGCTGTGTGACAGTCTTTATTTAAAGGGACAGTAGTGATGTTTGGTAATATGGTTATGCTCTCTGCCTGTCAGACTGTAGCTCAGTGGAGGAAGGCCGGCTACCAAGAACTGGCTGAGTATGAGAACTTCAGTCACCTCCTTCAGGCTCCAGTGGACGACGCTCAGGAGCTGCTGCACACTCGCTTCCCAATGCCCAGATACATCGACACGGAACACGGAGGCAGCCAGGTGGGGGCGCTAACACACCTGCATCCACACCACCATGTCATATGAAACCACAGTCAGGACGCTCGTTAACAGAACGTGATGTTTTCCAGGCTCGCTTCCTGCTCTCCAAAGTGAACCCGTCACAGACCCACAACAACATGTACGCCTGGGGACAGGTGAGACTTTGACCATTAGTTTGAGAATGTGTTGCTAGGAGACGTGTTGCTAGGAGACGTGTTGTTTTGTTTCCTCTGCAGGAGTCTGGAGCTCCCATCCTGACAGATGACGTCAGTCTGCAGGTGTTCATGGATCACCTGAAGAAGCTGGCCGTCTCCAGCGCCGCCTGAGCTCACCTGTCTGCCCCACATGTCTGCCCCACCTGTCTGCCCCACATGTCTGCCCCACATGTCTGCCCTCCCCAACTGTCTGCCCCACATATCTGCCCCACCTGTGTCCCCGCTCCCACATGTCTGCCCTCCCCACATGTCTGCCCTTCCCACCTGTCTGCCCCACCTGTCTCCCCTTCCCACCTGTCTGCCCCACATGTCTGCCCTCCCCAACTGTCTGCCCCACATATCTGCCCCACCTGTGTCCCCGCCCCACATGTCTGCCCTCCCCACCTGTCTGCCCCACCTGTCTCCCCTTCCCACCTGTCTGCCCCACATGCCTGTACTCCCTATTCTTTTTATTTTGCGTTTGCTGCCTGAGTTCCCATGACAACCAGTTGACTAACTTACAAGCCAGCACAGCCTATTGACCTCCTCGTCTCAGCCAATCAGCTGCAGGTTCAGAACGACAACCAATCGTGACGCAGGTCAAACATCTGATATCTAATGATCCTGTAGTTGCTTCACAATAAAAGCTTCCATGCAATTTTCCTTCTTTTAAGGTGAAACAGCAGCAGGAAGTCAGTGAAAATGTAAGTAAACAGTAAGTTTTGTCATCAGAGACAGAAAATAGAATTTAAATGTTGAAAATGATTTTCATATTCTGTATGATTATATGTGTGTGCTGTTTGTCGACTGATGTGAGGTCAGATCATCGTCCTGTTTTCATTCTTCTGTTTCTAATAAACTCTGATGTGGAGAAACACTGTTTCCTTGCTGTTGTCATGGTGACAGAAGTCAAAGCGATACAGCAGAGAAGCCACTGAAGGTGTCTCACCATCATGAGGTCTGGAGGTCAGACCTGGTAGCAGATCTGGAGGTCAGTCCTGATTCCAGGTCTGAAGGTCAGTCCTGGTAGCAGGTCTGGAGGTCAGCCCTGGTTCCAGGTCTGAAGGTCAGTCCTGATTCCAGGTCTGAAGGTCAGTCCTGGTAGCAGGTCTGGAGGTCAGCCCTGGTTCCAGATCTGAAGGTCAGTACTGGTTCCAGGTCTGGAGGTCAGTCCTGGTTCCTGGACTGAAGGTCAGTCCTGGTAGCAGTGTTCTTATAGGATAAACCTGACCACACCTCCTAGAAGTGGAGACGGGGTCATCAATGAGTCCAGGTGTGGTACCTTTAAGGAGGACTCGATAACGAGTTCCCAACGGCAGATTAGACAGATAGTATTATGAGTTTATTTTTAAATACTATACTATACCGTACTATACTATGACTTTTTTCATGATTTTTTTTCGACATGCTAAATTATGACTTTTTTCAACATTATACTATGAGTTTTTCGACATTATACAATGTTCAACATATTACACAACAATGTCATGATGAAGTCATGCCCACAGGGTCAGATTGCCCATCACAGCGTTACCATTACAACAGTAGTCCATTAGTCCGAGCTCCACCCTCCAGGACCTCCGACTTCCTGCCATTCTTCATAGACTTCCTCCAGGAAGCATCTGGGTCGCCGTGACAACAATCATCCTCCATCAGTGTGCGTTAGACTCCATTTCCACTGTTTGTTCAAACTCAATGCTGCTGTGTGTGTGTGTGTGTGTGTGTGTGTGTGTGTGTGTGTTTGTTTGTGAATTGAAATGTTTCTAAAATCAAGAAGAAAGAAGTTCAATCAGATTTCAACCAATCAGATCACATTCGGACCCCTAGTGTCTGTTCAAGGACTCCTTGAAACTCATCAAGGACCATTTGAGGCCCTTGATAATCTTTAGTCTGCAAGAACCTCCTCAAAGACCACTATTACCTCCTCAAGGACTACTGTTACCTGCTCAAGGACCGCTGTAACGTCCTCAAGGCCCTTTTAGTCTTTAACTTAAACTTCTTCTTTAAATCTGAATCCGTCTTTGAAATCATCAAACTGATTTCAGAAACTGGACTTCTCTGAGTGAGCGACAGCGGCAGGAGGAAACCAGCTCGCCGTATCAAGACACAACACACTTCCTGTCCGGGGGGGAGGGAGGGGGGGGGGGCGTCTGTCAGCAAAGCTACTGTGGAGAAACCAGTGTAGAGTAAGCGAGAGACTGAAGGAGGGGAAGTTGCAGGAGGGAAGAGGAGAAAACCTGACGATGTGGGAGAGAACAAAGTAAAAGAAAAGCCTGAAACGACGGTAAGAACAAACTCATTTGTGACATTTTGAACAGTTAAAGAGATAAAATGAGACAGGAATCTTCTATTCTCTATGTTCTGTTGCATGTTGCTGTTTTCTCTTATATATGTCCGTTATTGTAATTCATTATTGTTAATACATTTGATGTAGTAGAAACGCTCAGCTGTCATACTGATACTCCTCATCTCTCCTCCAATCCGAGCTGAGATACAAACAGGAGAATGTTTTGTGAACTGAATGTGTCACATGACGATTACAATACTGTTGAACATGTCTACTTCATAGTCAGTAGTTAGTTAGGTTGAGAGTACTAAACTGGGGACCACTAAACTACATAGTTGGGTTGAGATCACTAAACTACATAGTTGGGTTGAGACGACTAAACTACATAGTTGGGTTGAGACGACTAAACTACATAGTTGGGTTGAGACCACTAAACTACATAGTTGGGTTGAGACCACTAAACTACATAGTTGGGTTGAGACCACTAAACTACATAGTTGGGTTGAGACCACTAAACTACATAGTTGGGTTGAGACGACTAAACTACAACGTTGGGTTGAGACGACTAAACTACATGGGATGAGACGACTAAACTACATAGTTGGGTTGAGACGACTAAACTTGAGACCACTAAACTACATAGTTGGGTTGAGACCACTAAACTCCATAGTTAGGTTGAGACCACTAAACTTGAGACCACTAAACTACATAGTTGGGTTGAGACGACTAAACTTCTTGGACACAAACATCAGTCTCCTGGTTAGAGTCCTGTGTTTTCTTACCCTGGGTTACCTGGGTTCAGGTTCACACTAAAGCTGGGTTACCTGGGTTCAGGTTCACACTAAAGCTGGGTTACCTGGGCGAGGGTTAACCCTCACCCTGGGTTACCTCGGTAAGGGTTAACCTTAAAGCTGGGTTACCTGGGTGAGGGTTAACCCCGCCACTGAGCCGTCAGTGTGAGAATGTAAGTCCGACCCAGATAGCAGGTGGTCTAGGTTGAATGCTGACTAGGACCTTATGTAAATGCAGGTCCATCCATCATTGACGTGTCAAATAGCAACTAACAAAAGTTCCTCTTAGTATCTGCCTACATTAGTGTGTTATAAACTATTAATTACATCTATAATGACATAATAACGACTGTTTTTGTTGTGTTTTGACAGAGTGACATCATCACCAGAGAAGATGGAGTCCTGGTTCTGCTGGATTTATCTGTTGACCCTGTTCAGACAGACCTCTGCTGACCCGACTACACCGCCACATTACACCATCCACCACCACCTGTTCACCTTCGACGAGGCCACCGACTCCTGCTCCCCCGGCGTCCTCACCAGCCTTGCCACCAAGCAGGAGGTCACAGAGATCCTCAGCCTAGTCTCCGAGAGGGCAACGCGTCTGCATCAGACCGAATTCACCTTCTGGGTCGGGCTGAGGAAGGCCAAGGACGCGTGCGTCGTCTCCACGCTGCCACTGAGAGGATTCAAGTGGATGGAGGACGGCAGCAAAGACTCGCAGGTCAGCATCCACTGGAACGAGGAACCGGAGAACACCTGCACCACAGTCCGCTGTGCAGCACTAAAGGGGAGGCTGGACGGGTCAGAGGTGACCTGGGCTCTGACCTCCGTCACTTGTAAGCACAGGTACCAGTTCATATGTAAACTGAGAGAGGACAGTGTTAAACCTGCTACACCAGAACCAGCTATACCAGAACCACTAAGAACTATTACATCGGAACCACCAACAACTATTACATCGGAACCACCAACAACTACTACTACTACTACGGCACCACCAAACCGAGCTACAGAGGTATCACCAAAACCAGTGACATCAGAACCATCAAAACCAGCTACGCCAGCCAAACTTGAACCTAGACCTGCCACACAAATGCCAGAACCAGCTAAACCAAAACTGCAAACTGATGAGAAGCCTGAAACTGGATCTGAACTGCAGGAATCTGGTGGTCCTGGTCAAGACTCGTGTGAGCAACCCGACATCCCTCATTCCCGCTCAATCGGTCCAGAGGACGACAACAAAACCAGGATCCACGTGGAGTGCTGGTTCGACCAGCTGGACCTCCACTGCTCGGGCCGTCCTGCCATATGGCGGCTGTTGGACGACTCCCCCGCCAACTTCACCACCATCTGCCTGCCGTGTGACCCCGGCTTCCAAAAAGACGCTTCCAGGAACTGTGTTGACGTTGATGAGTGCGCTGGCGGCGGCGGCGGCTGCAGACACAGCTGCCTGAACACTGAGGGCTCCTTCAGGTGCTTTTGCTCCGACGAGAACGGGAAAGACCACGAGGAGGACTCGCCGGAATGCACAGATGGTATCCTGATCCCGGTGCTGGTTGCCGTGGCGGCGCTGCTGGTTCTGCTGGTGGTCGTCGCGGTGACCGTGAAGTGCTGCCTGATGAGGCGGTCGAAGGAACGGGCCATGAAGAAGGCCGAGAAAATGGCAATGGAGAGCAAGGATTCCTTCGAAACAGCCAATGAGAAAGCATGAGGGAGGAGAGCTGTAATTGGTCGTGTCTGGCAGTGACATCATCATTATGTCTTCTCAGCTTAAAATATTTTCCAACAAAGTCTGTTTCCGTCTCGGTCATTCTCATTTTTCTGAATTTATTTTTGTGATAAATAAAAATTAATTATTTATTATTTAAACAGTTGAATAAAATTATTATTGGGACATTTAATAAAACAATGAATAATATTTTTTAAGCATAACCATAGTAATCATTGATAAAAAGTGTAAATGTGTTGGATACAAACTGTCTGTAACTTTATTAAATGAGAAAATTGTTTGCTGTTGAAAAAAGTTTCCCCGATTTTATTTTGAAAAGGAGGCGGAACTCCCCATTTCCAGCCCACCAGGACTGGAAATGGTCTTGGTCTGTTTACGAACTGGTTTCCTGAAGAACTGGAATGTTCAGACAGGAAGTAACTAAGGAACTGTCTCACTCATTCAAATTGAAAGAGGTTGATACAAAATATATGTATGAACCTTTTAATAAATAAAGGTCAGATAAATGTGAAGAACAAAAATAAAAAACAATTGATGTTGAGCTGAAGATCTCTGTTACAACAAATATACCTGGAGGACCTGATATGGTTACAACAAACAGCTGAATTCTCTTGTTTATCTTGTTTCAATGTGTAAATTCTTATCAGGGATCAGGTCTGCAGAGGGATCAGGTCTATGCAGACCTGCAGATCATTTAATTTAAGAGTTCATTCGAAAGTGAATTGGTCCTGGTCTCCCGGTGTCCTGGTCTACTGGTGTCCACTCAGTCCTCTTTGTGTACTTTTTACTACAAATCCACATAAACTAAATAAATTAGATGTAACTTCAGTCTCTGTTTTACCGTTATTTATCCAGCAGGGGGAGTCATCTCCTCATCAAACACTTCATTTCACCAGAGCAGAACAACGGGACACCAGGACCAGAGAACAACAGGACCAGAGAACCACAGGTCCAGAGAACCACAGAGAACCACAGGACCAGAGAGAACCACAGAGAACCACAGGACCAGAGAACCACAGGACCACAGTGAGTGAGTGGTGTGTGTGTGTGTGTGTGTGTGTGTGTGTGTGTAGCCTGTTATTAAAGTAATTTCGATGCTTTGTTTCGCCGCTGAACTCTTCAACTCTATTTTATCTGCACAAACGTACACACACACACACACACACACGTACACACGTTAAAACTACATCCTGATTCTCATGCAATGATCCTGCAGTTGTACTTACTCATCAGAAAACAACTGAAAAATGAAATTAGTATTCAGCCATTGTATATAGTATATAGTATTGTATATGTATGTATATATATATATATAAAAATAAACAACATCCTAAAGAAAGACAACCCTGAAGAAAGAGTACTCTAAAGACAGATTACCCTAAAGGAAGAGTACCCTAAAGACAGATTACCCTAAAGGAAGAGTACCCTAAAGACAGATGACCCTAAAGAAAGAGTACCCTAAAGACAGATGACCCTGAAGAAAGAGTACCCTAACGAAAGAGAATGCTAAAGAAAGAGTACCCTAAAGAACGATGACCCTAAATGAAGAGTTCCCTAAAGTAAGAGAACCCCAAGGAAAGAGATTACTTAAGAAAGAGCACCCTAAAGAAAGAGCAACCTAAAGAAAGAGAACCATAAAGAAACAGTACCCTCAAGAAAGAGAACCCCAAATAAATAGTACCCTAAAGAAAGAGTACCCTAAATGAAGAGTACCCCTAGAAATACTTCACTCTCCGGGTCTGTAACGTGAAAGGACCGTAAAGGAAGTGACATACCTGACTCACAGGGTGGTCCAGGTTCAGTCTTTGGTCTTCGTGGCCTCACATCCTGTTTGCTGGAGTCTGCCAGTCTGTGTGAGGAGGTCATGGACAGGTGACAGGTGAGTCAGTCTTCCTGGAGACAGGATAATTATTACTGAGGAGCTTTTAGTGTGATGGGTGCAGGATTTACAGTCCTGTGAGTCACACCGAAACCCTGAACCTCCTTTTCAGGATCTGAGTCCTGAATCACAAACAGGACCCGTCAGCCTACTAGTGAACAAGGATTTCACAAACCACCATGTTTCAAGACAAACATGAACATAAATCATATCACACAACTACTTTAACAGTTAAGATCTGAGTCCTTCTAGTCTCCCAGAGGGGAACCAGGTGGTTCCTCTGGGCCAGGGACTGGTCAACATGGACCTACTAGCAATGAGTCCAGGTGCAACGGATTCACAAATCTGTTTATGTTAAAGTCTCAAGGTCTAAATGCAATCTGAGTCCGTTTTTTTTATCCGGAATAGTTGCACGTTAAAAAATAATCAACAAATAATCCATCCATCCATCCATCCATCCATCCAACATCCATCCATCCAATATCCATCCAATATCCATCCATCCATCCACCATCCATCCAATATCCATCCATCCATCCACCATCCATCCATCCATCCAACATCCATCCATCCATCCATCCATCCATCCATCCATCCAGCAATCATCCAGCCATCATCCAGCCATCATCCACCATCCATCCATCCACCATCCATCCAGTATACATCCATCCACCATCCATCCACCGTCCGTCCATCCATCCATCCATCCATCCATCCATCCATCCATCATCCAGCCATCATACACCATCCATCCATCCATCCATCCATCATCCAGCCATCATACACCATCCATCCATCATCCAGCCGTCATACACCATCCATCCATCATCTGTCCATGATTAATACAAGGAATTGCAGTTTTTGGACAAACCCAGGTCATAATGTTCATTAAGGTGTTAAAGTGCTAGTTAGAGCATTTTAATGTGACCTCACGTAAGGGGGGGGGGGGGGGGGGGGGGGGGGGCTGCGCTCTGGAGTCCCGAATCCCGAACTGGTTCAGTTATTAGTCCCAGTTTATGTTGCAAGAAACTGTGTGTGTGTGTGTGTGTGTGTGTGTGTGTGTGTGTGTGAGTGTGTGTGAGCGTGGGTGTGTGCGTGTGTGTGTGCGTGGGTGTGCGTGTGTGTGTGCGTGTGGGTGCGTGTGTGTGTGTGTGCGCGTGGGTGCGTGTGTGTGTGTGTGTGTGGAGGAGGAGACCCGGAGGGTTGGACCTACAGGAGGAGGATCACATCAGTCCGCAGGTCACTATCACCTCCTCCTCCACCTCCGCCTCACTAGCACGCTGCCTGTCTGCTCCTCCTGGCCCGGCTCGGCTTGGAACGTGTTCACCTGGACCGGGACACCCAGAGACGCGCAGACCGGGGACAGGAGCAGGATCGCGGGAGCGGGACCTGCAGGATCCGTGTTCCGGCTGCGGCCTCCCGTCATGCTGAGCGCGGTAAAGATGGAAGGCCACGAGGCTCCGGACTGGAGCGGATACTACAGCGAGGAGGTCGGTCACACTCAGCCGCCGCGCCGCCGCTTTCAGGCCGCTGCGGGGATCCGCTCCGGGTCGATCCGCTTTAGATTCCAGTTAAAGTTCGGATCAGGAATCTGTTTTATTCCAGACTGTAAGGATTTTTACAGAATTCATTCAAATGTAAACGCTTCGAGTTACAACTGTGTTGAAAATACTACTAAAACTACTTATAATACTAATACTACTACTACTACTAATAATACTACTAAAACTAATAATAAAATTCTACTAATACTACGTATAATACTACCAATACTACTACTAATAATACTACTGCTAATAATACTTATAAATAAGATTACTAAAACTACTAATAATACTTATAATAATACTAGTATTAATAATACTACCAATACTACTAATAATAACACTTATAGTAATACTATTACTAAAACTACTAATAATACATAAAATAATACTAATAATAAAAATAGTTATAATAATACTCCTAATAATATATAATATATAATAACAACAATATATTAATAATAAAAACGTTTAACTTATAACGAATAACACTTATAATATACTACCAATACTACTACTAATAAGACTTATAATATTACTAAAACGTACTAATAATACTACTACAAATAATACTTATAATATACTACCAATAGTACTACTAATAAGACTTAAAACTAATAATAATACTACTACTAATAATAATACTTATAATATACTACTAAAATACTTATAATACTACTAATAATAATAGTAATTATACTAATATTAATAATAATATTATTATTATATGTTTTACAATTATTATTAAACGGCGTTAAATAAACATTTAACTTCCTGCTGAAAAGAAGAAACAACGTTGATGCGCGCGAGCCGCGCCGATCAAAGCTCTGCATTTATTATTTGATGTTGTATGAATCAATAGTTCTGTTGTTCATCAACTTGAATAACTTTGATTGATTTACTAATAAATCAGGTGAACGCTGCTTTAAAGTGATGAAGACGGTTATTTATTACCAGAACGAAATAAAACAATAATCATATTAAATCACTATTATTAATAATAACCTGCTGATTGTATTCTTGCGGCCGCCTTTCCGTCCGTGTTGTTTATTATAAAGATATTTGATATATTAAATAAAAAATAGAGCTTCGTTAAAACAGCTCAACTGAATTTGTTAAACATTAAATTATTGTCTGAATTTGATTGATTTAAAATTCAATTTGAAGTAAAATCAATTCGTAAATCCGCAGGTTGTTGATATTAAGGAATCCGCGTTATGTTATTAAAACGTCATTGATCACGTTCCTGTCTCTATTATATATAACAATAATATATCTTTATATATTATATACACATATATATTTGAAAGTTTTATTCTTGAAATATGAAAGTCCTTCCGTGTGGAGAAACAGCTGGAAGCCCAATCTAATAAAAAAAACAATGAAATATGAAATATTATTTAATATCGTAGTTATTCCCAAATGATTGAGTAGTAGGCTACAATAAGATCGATATTACATAATATTTGTATTGATATGAAATACAGAATGGGGTGATGTAATAAAATAAAGTCCGGATCTCATCCGAGTTCAGATCCACTGAAGTGAAATTATGAAAATTAAATAATCAAAAATTCATAATAAGAGATTCATTTATTTCTTGTTGTAGATTACTAATAAAGAACTAATACATATAATGATAAATGGAGGTCTTTCACATTATTGGTTATGGAATTATTGATTACGGGTTCATTAATGTCATTTATTAAGAGTTCCGTTTGTTTGTTCGGTTTCCCGGAGGTTAATTAAAGATCATCGATGATCCCTTAATAACACCTTTAATTGATCATTACAGGAAGAGTCGCGCTCATTTCTTCATGAAGAGCTTTTCAAATTAAAAGCTTTGATTTGTTTTAGCAATAAATTCCGGATCAATTAGATTCGATTTCTCTGAATGTAAAAACACGTTTCAACTCTCAGATAAAAACTAAATCTGTATTAATGGTAATAATAACAATATTTCATTTTCACAATCACAAAGAAAATATCAGTCTCTGGTCTCTGGTCTCTGGTCTCTGGTCTCTGGTCTCGGGTCTGGCCTGAACTGGTTTCATCTTAGTGGTTCTAACTTGTTCTGGTCTCTTAGCAGGTGCACTCTCCGATGGTGAGTGGTGGAATCGTTTCTGGTTCTGGTTTAAATAGTTCTGGTCTGGAGTAAGTGGTTCTGGTATAACTGGTCTGTCTTTGGTGTCTCTGCAGGTTTACTCTCCGATGGCGGGTGGTGGGATGGGTTCTGGTCTCGGGATGGGCTCCATGACGGGCTATATGTCCAGCAGCGGGACCACGTCGGGTTCCTTCAACATGTCGTACAGTGGAACCGGTCTAAGCCCTGCTCCAGTGGGGGGAATGGGCGGCCCGGCTCCTGCAACCATGTCGGGTCTGGGCGGGGGCGTTGCCTCAATGGGCGGAACTCTGAGCCCATCCAATATGAGCTCGGTGTCGGCCCAGCAGGCCTCCATGGGTCTGAACCCTTATGGGGGCATGAGTCCCACCATGAGCTCCAGCATGGCATACGGCGGCGGCAGCCTGAACCGCGGCCGTGACAACAAAGCATTCCGACGGAGCTACCCGCATGCCAAACCCCCCTACTCCTACATCTCCCTCATCACCATGGCGATCCAGCAGGCACCCAGCAAGATGCTGACGCTGAGCGAGATCTACCAGTGGATCATGGACCTGTTCCCGTACTACCGGCAGAACCAGCAGCGCTGGCAGAATTCCATCCGGCACTCGCTCTCCTTCAACGACTGCTTCGTCAAGGTGTCACGCTCACCGGACAAGCCGGGGAAGGGCTCGTACTGGACCCTGCACCCGGACTCTGGGAACATGTTCGAGAACGGCTGCTACCTGCGGCGCCAGAAGAGGTTCAAGTGTGAAAAGAAGATGCCATCGAAATCAGACGGCAGGAAGGAGCAGGGGGGAGGGACGCCTCCCTCCGTGGACTCCAACAAACCTCCAGGACTCCTGGACACCTCCTCTCTGCCGTCCTCAAGCCAGGCGTCCTCGCCTCCTGGTCTGGACCTGCGGGGAGGCGGTGGGCCACCAGACCTGAAGGTGTCTGGCTCCCAGTTGCTGTCCTCCCTGTCATTACCCCCCCATTCCATGGCACACGAGTCCCAGCTGCACCTCAAAGGAGACCCCCACTACTCCTTCAACCACCCGTTCTCCATCAATAACTTAATGTCGTCCTCAGAGCAGCAGCACAAACTGGACCTGAAGGCCTACGAGGCCCTGCAGTACTCCTCCTACAGTACTGGGGGGTCGAGGACCATGGAGCCTCTGGAGGCCTCCTACTACCAGGGGGTGTACCCCCGACCGCTCCTCAACACCTCGTAGTACCCGCTGCACCTCTTGTTTGGACTCTCTGCATGCAGCCGTCCCGGACTTCCTGTCTGACTGGGATGATGCTGAACCGGACTGGACTCTGCTGGTTTTTGAACTCCTGCACTGTGACCAAACCAGGACACTAGAGACATGTTAACACTGATCCCAGGTCTGTGTTCTCCTTTTACACACCAAGTCACAAACAACCAGAGTTCAGTAGGTCTGCTTTATGACCACACTCAACCCCCAGTGTGTCTAGTGAGATAAGGTATGATTCACCCCTCCTGATCCCATATTCAGGGTCCGGGGTCGCTGGAGCCGATCCAGCTGACACCTGGACAGGTAACCAGTCTATCACAGGGCTGACATGTCCAGACAGACAACCATTCACGCTCACATTCACACCTACGGGACATTTAGTCATCAATTAACCTATCCCCATCCTGCATGTCTTTGGACTGTGGGAGGAAGCCGGAGAACCCGGAGAGAACCCACACTTACACGGGGAGAACATGCAAACTCCACACATGGAACCTGAACCTGGGAATCGAACCCGGGACCCTCTTGCTGTGATGGTGCGACCCACTACACCACCATGCAGCCCACAGCACGATTCAATGTTTGTTAAGTTAAAACATCTGGACATAAATAAATATCCAACAATCAATCAACTCAGAAACAGGTCTGTAGCTGAAACCATGTGTACTGGTCTCCTGGTTTACTGGTCTTCTTTCCTCACAGTAACTCAGAAGACCAGGACTCAGCAGACCCTCAGGGGCCCTAAAAGCTGCAGCTTATGCCCAACACCACACCGGGTCCCGACCTGTGGATCCAGACCCCTTTACAAAGAGGTCTTGGTTTTGTCTGTAAGAGTGGGACCCAAGAGTCGACCATTGCTTCATATCGCAACATTTGAAATCTGTTTCCAACTCCAACTCCCATCATGCACTGCACACAGATGCTATACATTAAACTGTCTCCTACAGAATCTCACAGTGGAGCCGTTTCTCAGGCCTGTCCATGCTTTTACTTTGGTGGGGCTTTGCAGATGCTTCCTGGTTGTGATCAGTTTTACTTTAAATATTTTAAAATATTAATGAAAGAAAAATAAATTACATTAAAACGAAGCCCCCACACGTTTGCTTTATTATTAAAACAGTCCAATAATGTTTGACTTTATTTTTATATTTCGAGTCTCACTGACACCTGGAGGCCCCTAGACTCCCCAAGAGGCCCCTAGAGGGCCCAAGAGGCCCCTAGAGGGCCCTGAGCCACAGGTTAGGAACCACTGATTTAAAGCAGTTGAAAGGTCACATAAATTATAATAATTCCTCTTTTTGATCATAAATATGATGGGGATTTATTTCTCCCACGACCTCGTCTGCGTCTTCCCTGACCTCCTGAGGGGTCACGACCCTCAGACCCCCACACAGATCAAAGGGGTCACATTTAAAGGGCCACTTCAATTAGTGACATTGCATATACATATACACACACACATATATATATATATATTAACAATAATAATACTAGTTTGGTGACTTGTGTGTAAAAGGAGAAACTACTTCACTGACCATTGATTATGATTATTGATTATTCTTAACATGTGCATGAAGTGGGAGGTTTTCTTCTTCTTCTTCTTCAAAAACAGACAGACCTCCTGGAGGGAGGGAGGAAGGAAGGAAGGAAGATAGGAAGGAAGGAAGGAAGGAAGGAAGGAAGGAAGGAGTATTTAGATGAAGACCTCCCCAGCTCGTCCTCGTTGTGTGTTTGTTGGTTTTTGACACTTCTGCATGTTCTTCTCCTCCACCTTCTTCTTCTCTCCTCCTCCTCCTCCTTCTTCTTCTTCTCCTCCTCCTCCTTCTTCTTCTTCTCCTCCTCCTCCTCCTCTTTCTTCTTCTTCTTCTTCTTCTTCTCCTCCTCCGTGTTCTTAACTTATTCTGTCATTTTTAAATAAAACAATTAAACATTTATTGATTTGTTATTTCATTTTGATTGATTTCATTTTGAGTGATAATTAATGATGTATAAACCATCAATAGATATGTTGTGATTGATTACAACTAATAATAACAATTATGATCAGAGAGCTGCAGTAATTAAATAATTATCGTTATTATTGTTACATTTTTATTATTTTATTTTATCAATATTATTAAATGATAACAATAACAATAATAATCATCTATATGAATAACAAGAATAATATCAGTGACCCAGGTCCAGTTGGTGACCCAGGTCCAGGTGGAGACCCAGGTCCAGGTGGAGACCCAGATTAAAATACAAACTATTCAAAGATTTTTTTTCACATTGAAAGAAAAACAAAATTGATAAAGTTGTGACTTTGATAAAGAAGTTGTTTTCTTTTCCTCTTTATTCCTGGTTTTCTCCATCTTGGTTTTTTGTTTTCTCCGTTCTGGTTCTCTCTGTTCCTCCCCGATTCTCCCTCCTCTCTCTCTCCCCCCCCCCCCGACACGCGGCTCAACAAGCCAAACACGGTGAACCTCCCGCCGCCTCAGAGCGCCGCGTCGGCCCCGGGTTCCGTGCCTCTTTGTGGGCTGTAACCTCCGCCGCCGCTCGGTGAACCTGAACGCACCCCGACAGATTTCCCTTTGATCTGCATCTTTTTCTTTAATGTGTCCAATGGACGGTAATGATCCCTAATGATCCCTAATGATCCGTAATGATCCGCTAATTAGCGCAGACATGATCCCCGCGAGGAGCCGCGTGCATTTATATCACACATATGAATAAAAGCGAAATAAAACGACGTATTTAATATGATCCATTCATAAAAACCTGTCATATAATCGTATATCTGAACTATTTAAAACATATTTAAAAACGCGTGAACATTGACCGTATTTTCTCTATTTTCTACAAATAAAACAGCAAAAACTACACTGAATTTATTTTTTCTTAATTAGGGAGATTAAATATTGATGTTCGTTTCTCTTTTTGTTCTTTTCGTTTTCCAGATTTAAACATTCGTTGTATTTTTATTCTTGAGAACACAAACGTATGACGCTTTATGAAGTTTCATTGTTACATGTATTTGTTTTCATCTGAGACCAATTATATTAATTAAATATCAATATAATATCAATGATTTATATTATTATCTAAGGTAATTATTCAATACAAAGACGAAATAATTAGGGATGATTATTGGATTTATTAGATACTAAAGATCATTTTATTATTTTTAAGTTTGTGGATCAAACTTAATTTTTTATTGGAAGAAGAAGTTTTGATATCAGTGATGCATTCACTGACAACAATAAGTGTGTGTATTGTGTGCTTTTATTGTGAAGAGAAAAACAATTTTCAACTATAATTTGACATCAAATTTAATTAATCATTCAATCAATTATTAATTATTAATACACCGTAATTTGTGATAAATATATAAATGCTTGAACATGCTGATGCTCTGCTTGGTTGGGTTCAGCCCCCCGCGACCCCGAACACCATCAGAAGGATAACTTTTATTTGATGCACGTTGTCAGAAACAGTTTTGGTTTATCTGTAAATACTAACATATTTTTATTGTATATTTCTATATAATATAAATAATAACATGACTAGGATATCAATAAGATGATTGTGTTTATGACCGTGTGGGGGAGAGGAGCCGGTCCTTGTGCCACCCAGTCTGCTGTAATACGAGGCATATGGTCCCGGCGGGACAGAGCGGGGCCCCGGGGCCCTCCGGTGGTGGCCCGGGGCCCCCGGCATCATTGGAGGAAAGCTTTTCTGCCTTATGGAGGAAAATGTCGTCCACAATACGGCGGCCCTCGGCCCTTTCTTCCCCTCGCCTTTCATTCAGCCACTAGAAAGACACGGAGCGGGGCCCCGGGGCCACTCAGCGGGGCCCCGGGGCCACTCAGCCCTTTTGATGGGGATCGGAATTAATTATCTCCAATAACACGATTGTGTTCAAGATACGAAAAGAGCAAAGAAGAAATCCTCAACAGAATAAGAGAGGAGGAGGAGGAGGGAGGAGGGGGAGGATGGAACAAGGAGGAGGGGGAGGAGGAAGAGGAGAGTACGAGGAGAAGGAGGAAGAGGAGGAGCTGTTACCATGTAGCGTGAGTAGTTTGTTTGTGGTGAACCAGCTAACTTGTAACCTTCTGGTCATCAGCTGATAGTTAAAGTGAAGGGAGGCAGCTACACTTAAGGTGGACTGACCTTTAAGGTGGACCAGCACTATTCCCCTAAGTGATGAGCTGCTCCTCGGAGTCTCTGAGCTTCTTATCTGTAATTTATTTTTGGAAAATTGTTATGATCTCCCTCTCTCCCCCTCACTCTCTCTCGCCCCCTCTGTCTCTCCCTGCAGCTCTCTCTTCCTCTCTCTCTCTCTCCCTCCCTCCCTCCCTTTCTCTCTCGCTCGCCCAGGTGGTGTCAGTAGTTGGTGTCTTTGTTCAGAACAAGCAGATTAACGGCTGCAAGATTAAAAGCAGAACACCCAAGTTGACCACGAGTGGTCCGCCGTCACCATGGTAACCACTCAGCGGGAGGCACACACACACACACACACACACACACACACACACACACACACACACACACACACACACACGACACCAGCTGGGAGGAGTTTCTGATGAAGCTTCGACAGTTCGACTCGTTGAAAGTTGTAAAATTTAATTTGAAGTTTTTTCGGGAACAAGAAGTCAGTTTGTCACGAAGATCCTCAGAAATGAGTTTCTGTTAAAAAGAGGAGAACCTTAAATCTACACAATGATCCTCAATTAGAGAGGGGGGAGGAGGAGGAGGAGGGAGAAGGAAGGAGGAGAGGGAGGGGGAGGAGGAGGAACAGGAGAACCTTAAATCTCTACACTGATCCTCAATTAGAGAGGGGAGAGAGAGGAGGAGAGGGAGGAGGAACAGGAGAACCTTAAATCTACACACTGATCCTCAATTAGAAAGGAGGAGGGAGGAGGAGGAGAGGGAGGGGGAGGAGGGAAGAGGAGTAGATTGAGGAGTAGCAGGAGGAGGATTTGTGTAACAGCTGATTGAAACATGATGTCACACTGCTCTGAAGAAGAAGGAACTCATCTTCATCATTGCTAAGATGCAAAGTTTGGAATATTAGGTTCTGTCGGATCACCTCCTTTTAATACGGGGAGTCTCACTACATCATTTATTATATGATCCATTTATTGGCTGCGATGTGAGGCGTTCAAGAGCTGGACGGGTCCCAGACTTCGGATCAGTCAGACCGAATCGTCTTACAGCGCCACCGTGTGGCTGATAGGAGTCGTAGTTTCATGTCACGAGCTCGCTCAGGACTTAAAGATTTTATTCACTTGAACCCATCGGAAACATCATTTCACACTATATCACAAAAGTTAACTAAAGGTTTCTAAATATCTAAAGATTTCTTCTGGTTTCACAGAGAGGTGAAACAATTATAATAACTAAATAATAATCAGGAGAACATGTTTGTAAACAGGAATGATCTTTAACGTTAAAATAGAATGTTTCAAACATTTAGGAGATCAGATGACGGCTCGGAGGCTTCCGGTCCCAACTTTCTTCCTCAAAACCTCCACCAGACGCTCCAACCTGAGGAGGAGGAGGAGGGGGAGGAGAAGGAGTGGGACGAGGGTGGGGGGAGAGGAGGAGAAAAAACTGTTACAAATGTGAACTCGTGTGGAAGCAGGAATGTTTACAGATGTTCAACAGGCTACAGGTTAGGCCGGATCCCAGAGGACCTGGGTTAGGCTGGATCCCAGAGGACCTGGGTTAGGCTGGACGATTTCAGTGACTAGGACCGGTTACTAGTTACAATGCATTCTGGGAGGAAGTCTGTGACCGGTGAGTAACACAGAGAGAAACTGAGATGAAGAAGTTGGAGAACTGACCCTAGATGACTTTCTAACTCTCACTGAGTGTCTCTCCATCGCTCTCTCTCCAAACCAAATTAAACTTCCCGTCTGTAATAAGCATCAGATTTCTATCACCCCCCCCCCCCCAGAACAAATATTCCTCTCTCCACTACTCAGAGACTGGGGAGGCTCTTCAGAGGCGGCGCCCCCCCGCCGGCAGCCAAATTAGAGCAGAAAGCCGCGGGTTTGAGCCCAGGAGGACGGCGTGGGACGCAGACGGACGACTTAAGCTGCTTTCATCATGAATCTCATCCCTTCATCATGACTCTCATCCCTTCATCATGACTCTCATCCCTTCATCACGACTCTCATCCCTTCATCTTCACTCTGACGAGAGCAGCAGAAGAAGAACTTGCTGAAGTCTGAAGGATTAATTCTTCACCGCCGCTGAATATCAATCAGCACAACCAAATCTCTTTAGTCCCACACGCTTAACCAGTCTTTGAACACATCGCAGAGCCTCTGATGGCTGCTGTTCCACTGGTTCCACTGGTTTATGACCCCCCCCCCCCCCCCCAACATCCAGCTGTTATTGAGATACTTGTATCTCTGTTGTCATGACTACTGCAGCATGAAAACATGAGATGTGACCAGATGGGATGTATCTTATCAAACTAAAGGAATAAAGTGATTTAATAACGTCTCTGTGTCAGTATTTCCATTCTTAAAGTACCGTACAGCCAAACGATGGATGACGACATCACTAGATAGTTTGGATGTTCTATTGAGATCCATGTTAAACACACATTCACAACGGGCCGGGAGTGTACAACGACATGTAACCATGGCAACTAGAATAGTCTCACCTGTGGACTCTCTCGCTGGCCTCTCGCTCCGCCTCCTGGCTGCGCTGAAGCTCCCGCTCCATGCTCCGCTTCTCCTCCGACAGCTGCTGCACCTGCACCATCAGGGGTGGGACATGAGGAGGCGGGGCATCCCGAGAGGGCGGGGCCTCATGCGCTGTCATCAACAAACCCTCTGGAGAGACACCATCACTGGGTGACGTAGGAAGAGGGGTGAGGAGGCCCTGAGACCTGAGGGAGGAGGAGGGGGAGGGTAGGTGGGACCAAACAACGGTGTTGTGTCATCACTGCATCATCGCTGCATAATTTTTCTTTCTTTTTTCATGACTCAGGTTTCCATGGATACCGTTGTGTGTGATGAACCGCACATCATACAACATTGTGATTGTGTGCATGTGTGTGTGAGAGAGTGTGTGTGTCTCGTCCACTCAGCTTCTACACAAACAAGCGGCAGTTCAAAGGTCAAACTCTGTCTTGTTCCAATAACGCTTCAGTCACAAACACATGTTCGATAAGAAAGGAGACGCCCGGAGGAGACCCTGGTCCATGTCCAGCAGAGACCTGCTAAGACCATCTGTTACCAGAAGAGACAGACCAAGAGCAGAACCAAAGGAAATCCACCAGAGATCTTCGATAAAACTGCTGCTGGTCTTTACTTCAGCCAAACTGTCTGATCAGGTCTGGATCAGCTCTGAATCAGGGCAGTCTGGGATCAGGGAGGTCTGGGATCAGGGTGGTCTGGGATCAGGGAGGTCTGGATCAGGGAGGTCTGGATCAGGGAGGTGTGGGATCAGGGAGGTTTTGGATCAGGGAGGTGTGGGATCAGGGAGGTGTGGGATCAGGGGAGTCTGGATCAGGGAGGTCTAAGATCAGTGAGGTCAGGATCAGGGTGTTCTGGGATCAGCAAGGTCTTGATCAGGGAGGTCTTGGATCAGGTGGTCTGGGATCAGGGAGGTCTAGGATCAGCAAGGTCTGGATCAGGGCAGTCTGGGATCAGCGAGGTCTGGGATCAGGGAGGTCTGGGATCAGGGAGGTCTGGATCATGGAAGTCTGGGATCAGCGAGGTCTGGATCAGGGAGGTTTGGATCAGGGAGGTCTGGATCAGGGAGGTCTGGATCAGGGAGGTTTGGGATCAGGGAGGTTTGGGATCAGGGAGGTGTGGGATCAGGGGAGTCTGGATCAGGGAGGTCTAAGATCAGTGAGGTCAGGATCAGGGTGTTCTGGGATCAGCAAGGTCTTGATCAGGGAGGTCTTGGATCAGGTGGTCTGGGATCAGGGAGGTCTAGGATCAGCAAGGTCTG